>QLOD02145582.1:5045-16680 GCA_003260245.2 Sideroxylon spinosum | reverse complement strand
AATGATTCCTATTTTACTATTCTAGAGGTTATGCCCTCTGTATTTTGTACATTTATTTTTACTATTTATTGTATATTTCTTTTATCGTAAAAAAAAAAATTGGAGGTCCTTTGACCAATGAATTTGTTTAAGTTAATAAATTAAAATTTTTATTACTTACTTTTTTTTTTAAGTTTTAACGAGTACTTAACGGGTAATTTGACTAATTAAACATAAAAGGGTTTCGAGCGTCTAGGACGGGATTCATAGGTTTGGGATAGGACGGGTTTGGGATTCCAACTCAAAAAATAAATAGATTTGGTAATTGGGTTGGCTAATTAAGCGAGCATTCTATCCGTTTATATCTCTACATCCAATATAACTAGAGAACTTGATGTCATAGGATGTCTATATGATCCAAACACATGCCAATCATACATCACAATAAGAATTAGAAAACAATTGAGAAACCCTTATCTCGTGGGCTCATATTCCTAGACAGAATCTAATTAAATGTAGATCTCTTACAAGGCATAGAATTCTATCCAAAATAGGTAACATTTTATATTATAATTTCTTTTCAAATTAGGAACATGAACACTCCATCTTCTTCCTCCCACCATGGAATCTGGATAACAAGGGTCCCTCCATGAGGAATTAGGCCATGCTTGAAGCATTACACCATTGAACTAGCCAACTTTTCTTTCCTCCGTGAACTGGGAAGCTTTTGAGGATCCTATCATTAACGAAAATCTTCGTCTTCTTCTTTATCCTTTGCAAATTCAAATTTAAAATAAAATAAAAAAATTAACAAAAAATCTTATACTTCAACTATAAATCTTATTATATGTTTTGGGAATTAAATAATAAGAATGTCACATGGGAAACAATTACACATTCCCTATTAGTGGGCTATTAGCATGTGTAAATGAGAAAGCGGAGGTTGATACTGTTGTGTGTTGGTAGCCTCGTGAGATCAAGTTTTGAGACATTCATTTAAGTGTTTTTTAAATTAAACATATGTGAATGAATTAGATTAAAATTCAACGGTCTCGATCTAATTTTGGGGCTAATATTGAGGAGTAATGTCAAATCGCTCGAGTCCTACGTGAATCTCTTACAATTTGCCTCAAACTATGTAAACTTAATTAAGATTACAATCTTGGAATTAGGGACCCTAATTCCATGAGAGGAGGGATGAAAAATAGTAAACAAATAGGCTGTCTAGAAAATTAAACTCATTGCACATTCAATTAAACATCAACAACACCATTCCAAACATGCAAGGATCAACCCTAAACGTCATACAACACTTCTATGGACATGCTAACATGAATATGAACACCTAAAAGTGATTTTAAGTTCACCGAATATGAAAATCCAGCAAAGATAAAATAAGAGAAACCAATCCCAAAAGTCATCCTATGGTGCGAAGAAAATCACCCCCTTGGATTTAACTACCAGGTGTTGCATGCAACGTGAAACATCCTACAAAAACATTAAAAGACAACATATAGACTCATAAAATTGAATCAATGAAAGTACATGTTCTGACTTTGATATCAATTGAAGGTTTTAGACTAAGAACCATAATGGAAAAATGATTTCAAAAATTTTAAATCATGATCCTAATCTCATATTGTTTCACTGATTTTAAGAATAAGGAATTAGTTTTTCACCTTTGCAAGGCTTTGTTGCACACCTTGAACAATGAGAGATGATTTGTCCTTGATCTTCAAACAACCTCTAAGGATTTATAAGTCTTCTTCCTTAATCACACTGAGACGGAGGGGTTGAGCAGTGGGACTCAACAAACACTTTAACTTCTCTTTCTCTCTCTCTAGTCAAATTTTAGGAGAATGAAAAGTATAAAAAATGGCCAGCCCCCTCTAGTGTTCTCTTTATATAGACTTTACACTCATTTTGTGTGCAAGGAAATGTTCTCTTGGATTTCTCTTTTCCAAGCTGACAGGGATTAGCCCCAAATGAATAGAGTAATCTTTGAAGACACCATCAACTCCACTAAATAATTGTCGTAAACTTTTAGTTAGGAAAATTACGACGAAGCTCATATCCTATTAATTTCCATAAGGATCAATCCCCAAAACTAGTATTCATAAATAAGCATTGAGTTAAGAAATTGTCAACTCAATTTTATTTACATCTTTAACCTTAATAGATCAATACGATAAAATCTAATCACTGATTATTTATTTCACAAAAACTCTATTTTAAAAATAATAATACTTTATCAATAATATATAAATACTAATATTTTCCCGTGCCTAAAGGCACGTAAACAAATAAACCTATAAGACTAAAATTTAAATAAAAAATTATAAATCGGTAAGACCAAATAAACTTGTAAGATAAAAGTCATTAATCAAAAGAGATCATGGGTTATGCATATTGTTATGATCAAAACATACCTTGGGCCAACATTGAAAAAAAAAAAAATCAATTAATTAAATATAATCACATATTTGGAGATACTGCATCAAAACAAAAGAAAATGTAAAAAGAAGGCATAAAGGAAATCGATCATAGAAAAAGATAAGCAATAACAATTCCAAGTGTTGAATTGGTTGCTAACATGAATAAAAATAAAAGTTTAAACTGCCTAAAATCATTCTTTCCAACACAACAAATTGTGTGCCCCATATGTAAATGTGTGCATAATTTTGTTAAGTATATTCCTATTTAAAATGAAAGTTTTTCATTTACGTAAAAAAAGAAATAAAAGAAAAAAATATTGAATAAACCAAAGATATTAACATATTTAAAAATCCCAAATAAATCAAATGTTTAATTAAATCGGAGACTCTTTCTCGTAATAGAAGCACAACAAAAATGCAAATATGAAACATAACTACATAAAGATTAAGATACTAAGTCCATGGTCAACACCTACACAGACGAGTGTTTTTGGACAGAAACTCTATTCTATCTAAAGGTGGAAAAAATAATTGCAAACTGACAAATCAAAAAATTAAGTATATTGAAAGATGGGTAACAAGAATAAAAGGAAAAAAAAAAAACATAATTTTCTCCTGTACATAATGTCATATTTTTTTTATTTTCCTATTCAACTTAAAAAATCCAGCAATAAAATGTGAGAGAAAGAAAAGAAATAGAACAATGCTAAATTGCACAACAATACAATGATTAACAACTTTTGTTATATAGACTGCAACACCACCAACAATAAATTGAGCTTCAAAATTGATATATAAACATATAAATTCCATGTCCCAATTTTCTTTTTATATCACCAAGCTTCATTATGAAAATAGATGTTTTAGAGAGATGCATGGAGACATATCTCTTGTCTATGTTTTTGTTGGAAAATAATATTCTGTTTATAGAAGCCAATTGTTTATAATACAGTTAAGAAATACTTAACTTGAGTTAAAAATATTCTAATCATCTATTAAATATAACTATCAAATTTTTTTTATTCATCCAAATAACCTAAAATCGTACAAAAGGGAGTAATCAAAAATGAAGAAGGTTGATAAAAATACATGGAACTCCAATTCTATTTTTTACAGACCTACTGTAGTGGAAAGAGATTTTCCTCTACATAATGCCACATTTTTTTTTATTTCCTTATTCAAAAAATATAATTCAGCAATAAAATTTGATTGAAAGAAAGAAAATCTTGAAAAAAGCCTAATTGCACTATAGCATTATGCTTAGTAATTTTGTTACATGGGTTACAATGTCAGAGATAATAAATTGAGTATCAAAACTGATATCCACACACATAACATCCATGTTCCAATCTTGTTATATGACCAAGATTTATCGTGAAAATAGAAAATGCAAATAGATGTGCAGAGATATTTTTTCTAACTAATGTATCAATGAACATGGGAAACTAAAAGATTCAACAACATCTTTTGTTTGATGTCTTTAATTTAGAAAATACAAATTCTAAATCCTAACTTAGAAACTCAGAAAAAAAAAAAATAGATTGATGGGTAAAATAATGGAAAAAAAAATTAAAGAATCAGAATTGCAAGAGAGACATTAACACAAACTAAAATTGCGTCACTTTGAGATGCTAAAATATGGTAGACCCTTTTTTTTTTCCTATCTTTGATCACCAGTATTCGCAAAGGAATGCAAAAAACTCAAAGCAAACCTAAAGGAAAAAAAAAATCAGCTAGAGAAAATGAAGAAGGTAAACGAAGAGGAAAGATAGAATGTATTTGTGAGTCCAGATAGGGATGCTAAATATACATACCTGAGATTCTAGATGTGGGCGGTTTTATTTGGTGAGCAAATGAGTTATAGCAAAGGCATGTGACATGTTTGGGCAATAAGGGTTCTTCCAAGTGAGCGAAGGGGTTTAATGCTAGATCTTATATATTTTCAAAATATGAGTAGTTTTATTACATAGATTAAAAATTTTAAATAATCCAAGAACATATTCTAAAATTCTAAACAATCCAAACACATATTCTAAGGTCCTATTTGTGAGTTCAGAAGAGATAAAAAAAGAAGAAGAGAAATCGTTTGCTAGAAGAGAAAAGAAAAGAAGAGAAATGATAATATTTTCCTTTCATTTATTTGTAAGCTTAGGAAAGAATTTCTAATAACTTTCTTTCTTTTTGTTTGTGAGTTGAGAAGAAATGGCAAGAAAAGAAAGTATATATTGTTACTTCACTATTATATTAAACTCTTTGAGGAGTTGGAGGATTGTCAATTTATTTTGCCGTGAAATATATGTGTAATTTTATTTTTCTTATTCTTTAGTTTATGGGTAAATTATCGTTTTGAAAATCTCATTAATTCACTTTTCTCTTTTCTCTATTTCCGCCTATTGTTAGGAAAATGAAATTTTTAAAATTTTAGCACTCGTTTCTTTTCCCAATTCTTTCTATTTCTTTTTCTTTCTTTTCTAGAAAAACTCACGAATAAGTGATAGATTTTGAAATCATTTCTTTTCTTCCCATTTCACTCTATCCAAATGGACTATAGATCAAAAACTCTTCCCTAATATATATTTAAGTGAAACTAACATTATTAAAGAGGGATTGACAAATATTAAAAATTTTGAATTCCTTATTAACTAGTATGGCATAGATTGATAATTGATGAAATTGAATTAATGGAATTTTCTCCTTCACCCTTATAAGAAATCTAGAAGGCATGCATACACTATATATGTAGCACAAATTCATATTGGGTGAGGTGAATTAATTACAAATATAATTTTCTACAATTTTTTTCACTTGATTGAAAATTAGGTATATATGAGTAGGAAAAAAGTAGAAAAGCCACCTAAATATTCACATCAGCTAGATGAAAATATTATTATATATTATATAATTTATATCATCACTCAAATAACCACAGCTTGCGATAAATTTAATGTAATAGAGTTACGCCAAACTACATACTCGTTTTTATTATTGTATAAGATTTCTTAATTATTTACATTAATTTCAAACAAAAAAAAAACAAAAGGAAGAGTAGCTGATTGATCACATAAAATGGTAAAATATATATATAAGAATGTGATTAATCAATGGCTAAATAGAGTACAAAAAGAAAATTCATTCACATGTATTAAGTATTATTTATGTTAGGTGAAGAAAGGATAAATGCATGGGAACTGTACGAAAAGAAAGGCAAAATGAAGTAAAGTCATCGGGACCCTTCGGACGCCTGTCCAGAGGGTGTCTCATTTGAAGGAGCTTTCGCACGACAGGATGTAGAGCTGGAAAAGAAGAAGGAAAAATGTTTAGGTATGGTATTACCCTTCAGACGCCCATCAGGAGGGTTTCCTGTTCGAAGGCACATTTGCATGATAGAAAGGAGGGGTGGTTTTAAGAAATTAAAAGAATTAAATTATAAGTCTATCCTTTGAAAGGCCCTCTGAAGGCTATGCTCCCTTCGCCCTTTGAAGGGTCTGTGGAATTTTTACACGAACATTTATGAAGGCAGTTTTAGGTTGGAAGATGAGGGTGTTTTCGATTTTCTCTTTATGCAAACTTTCAGGACCAGGGATTATTACTTTTCATTTTTAATTTAGTATTTATAGTTGGAGAATTAGGGTTTGTATTAGTTTTTGTTTTGTTTTTTTTTTTTCTCTCTCCAACAATGGAAGGTTTTAAGATCAAAGATTACTTTTAATTTTAGAAGCACTTTTATATGCAATATGAAATTAAATTTGGTGAGTTTTTTTTCTTTTATCATGTGTAGCTAATTTTGTTTCTCATTCCAATTCGTAAATTGTTGAGAGTAGGATTTAGTTCGTGCTTTCCCTTTGACTGATTTGTAGTTCAAAATTTTCATAAACAAAATTGAGGATTAATTTATGTGATTTCGTACTTAAGAAATCGTATTTCATTATTAAGATCCTGCTTCGGTATGTCTGGTTTTTAAGCTTTGCATATGAAATTCTTGATCTGATGGCATGAATTACAAAATCAGATTGAAAATACAAAAACTTCGAAAGAATTTCTCAAATTTATCCGACGTAATTACATAGAGTTATGGTTGGGTTGAGTTATAAATTAGGAAAGGCTGAATGACAATTCTATTGGAAACAAGGATTGAATTGGAGTGAGTATTGTTTTCTTTTGTAAATTAAAAACTTCTTCTCAACTGAATCTCCAATAAACAATTTCTTTTAGTGAATCTCAAGATTTCATTTTTAATTCTCTTGTAAGAAATTTTTTTAGAAGGTTCTCACTTCCCTGAGTTTGACCCCGGATTCTCACTAGATTATATTTCATATTGACCTTCGTGTACTTGTGAGGTTTGGTTTCATTTGCTTTATAGGAATAGAATTTAGGAGAAATTAATATTTTGGCATCATTATTGGGGAAGTGCAAGCATCATGAGAGGATTTCTGAAGAGGAATTGGTGAAAACTATGGTTTACTCCTCTAGCCTAAATCCTATTGATTTTCAATCAGGAGAGTTTTCTATTTTTTTATTCATTTTTGTTTATGCATGCTTCTTCATTCTGGTTATGTCGTGAGATGTGACTTTGAACATACCTCTGATTTGTCTCCCACTCACGATATTGGTGGACCCACTTTATCTACCTCGATGGCTAATAATAGTGGAGATGATTTACCTGTACAATCCCAAGGGCAGAATGATGTTCGAACTCTCATCGTGCAATTACATCTTGTGAGGTAAAACACGCCCTTATGCATTATCTCACTAGTGAATCAGCTAGCTTTTAATTTTAAGCCTGGCATGATTTAGCTAATTTCAACTCTCCTTGGTATGGAGTTAGACAATTCCTGCTTGCACATAAGGGATTTTCAAGGACGTTTGTGGTATCTTCATGGACTAGAATTGCACAAAAGCGATGGTACAACTATGGTTGTTATGGTACAACTATGGTTGTTTCCATTTTCTTTAAAAAATAAAGCATGGACTTAGTTTGACTCTCTCCGACCACATTCAATTCGAACATATTTGGAAATGCAGTCGGAATTTCTATACAAATATTTTCCAAACTAAGACTATATCATTCCAAAGTGAATTGCTTTTTTCTATGTCATAAATCTCATTCAATTATGGAGTAATCAGATATAAACCATTTGTCAATGTACCAGAGTAAATAGAGGAACTATTTAATTTGATAGTGACTGAAGTGTTAAAAACAACTGAATATCCCTTTTTAAATAAATAAGAACCTGAAACTAAATTTCTTTTAATGCTAGGTGCATAAAGTTAATTTTCTAAACTATCACTAAAAAATAATTTAACTGCTTTAACTAAAACAACAGCAATCTATAGCTATCACAAAGGTGCAAGTAACACTCTCCATCACTTAGCCTCTTGGTTTCCTGAAACCTTTACAATGAATTACAATTGTAATTAGTTGCCTCAGAGTCTATATACTAATAAATATGAAGTACTAGCCAAAAATCTTACTTTAATAATAAGTGATTCAGGTATACCTGCACACTTCTGTGCTAGATAGGTAGGGCAATTCCTCTTCCAATATCTTGCCATGTTGCTGTGGAAACATTTCCTTTTAGCTTAACATTTGCTTTCTTCTTGTTCTCTTTGTTCATAATTGGGATTACGCCTTTGGGACCAACTTTCTTCTTTTCCTTCCCCTTGTCGTTATGCTTAAGCTTGGAAGAAGAAGCCACAACATGATGAACATTACGAATGCTCTTGCTAATACCCTTTGTTACCTTCAGAGCACTAAGAAGTTGTACTAATGAAAAAATAAGTTTACTCATGTTAACATTTAACTTGAACTGGTTAAAAGAGTCAAGTAGCGACTCAAGGATAATAATATCAATTTGGGACTCCCCATTAATTTTAGTCCAAAGGACCTCTAGTGTGTTTAAGTAATTTATCATTTTTAAAACATGTTCTTGTACTAGAGTTTCTTCAGCCATTTAATGCTCAATAATGATTTAATGGAAGTCTGCCCAGTAGGCTTGTTTTGTTCCCCAAACATTTACTTGAGGTTGAACATGATATTGTAAGTGTTATCCAGGCTCTGGTGTTGATGCTGTAGGACATTGGACATCTCATCAACCATTTCATCAACCTTCACCCATTTTGTGTGACAATCACACTCCTTTTGAGATGTATCTTTTGTTGTTGATGTTGGACATTCAGTAATAAAAACATATTTGTACCCCTCGACTATAAGTACAATATTAAGGTTTTATTTCCAATCAACATAATTTGGCCCAGTGAGTTTGTTTTGATTAAGTATGATAGAGAGAGTATTAAATGTTGAAATTTGATAAAAAATAATAAAAACATCATTAAATATAGATGCGAACAAAACATACCTTTTTTCATTATCTAATTATGTTGTCCTTAATATAAATGAATACAAAGGGACTTAATCCATATAAATAATATGCTTCGTAGGGAAGTCAAATGCTACCTATATGATTAAGAGGATGATATCCTTTACAATATCAACTAGGCATCTCATACTATATGATATTATAACACCCTATATTTAGTCTTCAAAAGAAAAATAACTAAACCGTGGGGATAACAGTTATTTCCCTTTTTGAGCAAATGCAAATCATTATCTTGAATGAAAGATGACCATTGTGAGTAAGCGTTCTTGTGGGAAGAATCACGCTCACCCCATCTCAATCATCCTTAATCCTAAGAGGTTCAATCTGGTAACTAACGAGAATAAGTACCCTTTGTAAGGGACGCTCACTAGAAGATGACTCAGGATGCTTGTCCTAATTTTAATATGAATCGATAATGGAAGACCAACACTTGATTTTAAATTGAGGATACTTTAAAAATTAGTGTTCAAGTGTTGCTTCCTTTTACTTCTATAAAATAAAATTTTATTTTGAAAAATATTTTCTGTTAAAAAATTTGAATGAATGATTTCCTTTTAATGTTCATGGATTTAAGAGAAAAACAAATTTTTACAGTTTGCATGCATAACATGTATATTATCAAACATAAATAACATCGCACGCAATTAAGATAAGCATAAAATAAATCAACGTCTCTATTTGGTTTTGGTATACAATAGAAAATGGCTAACTATGTTCTATATCCAAAAAGGAAAAACCTTACAGATTGATCTGCTTCTCATTCTTCTTCTTTCTTTAGCCTTCAATATTTTATACGAAAAACCTATGCCCATGAATGGGCACACTAAAGTTCTAGAAAATAAAATAAAAATTGAAAAATAAAGAAGAATAGAAAAACCAATAAGCCAGTCCAAAATAGAAAAACCAGGTTTACTGCCCTGTTCACCCATTCCAATAAAACATATAACTTATGATCAGCCAAAAGTGAGATCATCCACAGCATACATCTCATGCATATTTTTAGTAGATCTCAACAATCATAATTAAAGCAATTAAATAAAGCATTTAAAATTGCTAGAATGTGAATTTATTACAATTTAGAGTTAACAACTTTTATTAATCTCCAAATCATATATAGAGCAAATCCCAAACTTTTAATCTAATGTTAAAAACATTCTTAATTGAAGAAAGAAAATTTAAAAACCTTTAGCACTGGTTTGAATTAAAAAAAATAAATTTTCTATAGCCTTTAAATAATCATTAATTTTAAAATATATTTAAAAAGTAAAAAATAACTTTCAGTTTTTAAAGTCAAAGGCAATATTATTGTAAGGCTACAGAAAAATTTGGGGTCAAAACAAGGTCATTTGCAACCTAAAATGCCAAAATAATTTAGTTCCAATTACCGACAAAAAAATAGGGCCCTTAGCCAAACTGCCTAAGCTGCAGTTGAGCAGTGGCTTAGCTCATCTTCTCTTTTTTTCTGGCTAGGGTTCCGATGAGAACCCCTCACTCTTGGTGACAAAAATATTTTTTTCTTTTATTCAAAAACCTTACCGTTACAAGAACCTCTACAAAACTTTTAGCCATTTTTTTGGACCAATAAAACAAGGGGAAAAAAATAAAAAATTGAGAAATCTCGATTTTTTGATGAACAGACATAGCAAGCTATTTGGGTAGTTTCGATCACGGTTTAGTTCGATTTTTTTCCTCTCCTCATTTCCAATCCATCCTCACGGATTTTGATTGATAAAAAAGCAATCAATAACAATAAAAATAAGAAATCTAAGATTCCAAGAACTAGGGTTTAAAAGAAAAAACTCTTTTTTTTATTTTTGATTTTCATTTCTTCAAAAAAAAAAAAAAATCAAAATGTTCTGGACTGATCTATACATCTTGTAAAAAAAAAAAACTAATTAAATCTATAAGGAGTTATAAAAAATTATGCTTGCTTGCTCTGATACTAATTGTAGGATTCAGGAACGCATTGGAATAGGTTTTTATTTTGTTATTTTTTTTCAAGTTAATCATGCATGAAAGATTGTAAATTCTTTATGTAATTGTATTCGAAATATAGAAACGAACTTAAATCAATAAACAAAACTGGCCGTTTATCGTTTCTTAATTTGATCTTAGCTTCTCAAACTTTTCTTTCCTGATGGTTGAAACTCATACATTTTCTGCTCTTTATCCTATTAGGATACTCTTAGGATTTTTTTGATGTCTAGGGTTGTGCGGTCAACCTAACAAACTGATCCTCTTTATAAGTAAGAGCAGATGATCTAGGTGTAAATAAACTTAAGTTAGCTAACTAGGAAATTACCTATAATTATCTCATAATTACAATATAACCCTAATAATTATACCTTACTCTACGAAAATGATATAACTCAACTCCAACCCCAGTTTATTGAAATAATTTCATAAAATACCTTGTTTTTTCTTTAATTCTAGAATTAAACCCCTTTACCAAACGTAGAGGCAATTAGAATTAAGAAGTTATCCAATTCGAATCGACTCCTCCCTCCGTATTCTAAAACCTATTACTCTAATCATTTTGTGTTGATCACATCTGTATAACATATTGTTAAGACGTCTGAATCCAAATTTAATGATTATTTAATATTTTTAATATGGATAATTCTCAAATGAAATTGTGCATTCCTTCTTAATAGTTTATGTTTCCTAGTCTTATGTAATGATTTCCTAAAACACTAAGGTGTTGGCCTAAATGTGATTAGCCTCATTCCTGATGAATTAAAGTTATCAATGTATAAAATAGTATCCATCAGTATCTTAGGATTTAGAGCAATTGCGTAGAGTGAACATAAGCAATACATCAATACAGATAGCATAGCTTAGATG
>QLOD02145581.1:0-43918 GCA_003260245.2 Sideroxylon spinosum | reverse complement strand
ATGGAGTTATGTAGTAAATGTTATCGCTGATTTAAGATGTTAACGGCCGTATGGGCCTAACAACGACCAACGGTCTCCAGGTTGTTTTCCGCTAGGCTGTTTACATCTCCCAATGATGTAATAATTTTATAGGGCCTTTTTCTAATTACAATCTTTCTGGAAACATATTATAACAAGAAAACGGACTAACATAGCAAACGTTATGGCCAATTTGAAATTTTAATGACCGCGCGAGCATAACGGCTACCCCAGGTCTCCAAGTTGTCTTCCGCTATACTGTTTACAACACACGATAATGTAATAATTTTCCAGGATCTTCGTCTTGTTGCAAGCTTTGTAGAAACATATTATCGTAGGATAATGGAGTTACGTAGCAAAAGTTATGTCCGATCTAAAATTTAACGACCGCGCGGGCATGACGACGCTCCTGAGTCTCTAAGTAGTCTTTCGCTATGATATCTGCATTATTCAATGATCTAATAATGTTCAAGGGCCTTCGTCGCATCACGAGCTTTCCAGAAACATATCATAATAATAAAATGGAGTTATGTAGCAAAATTTATGCTAGATTTAAGATTTACCAGCCGCGTGGACATAGCGACCACCACAGGTCTCCAAGTTATCTTCCCCTATGCTGTTTACAACCTCCAATGATGTAATAATTTTCCAGTGCCTTCACTCTATCACAAGCTTTGCAGAAAACATATTATAATAAGAAAATGGAGTTACGTAGAAATGTTATCGCCGATTTAAGATATTAATGGCCGCGCAGTCCTAACAATGACCAATAGTCTCTAGGTTATCTTCTGCTAGGTTGTTTACGTCTCCCAATGATGTAATAATTTTTTAGGGCCTTTTTCTTATTACAAGCTTTCTAGAAATATATTATAACAAGAAAACGCACTAACATAGCAAAAGTTATGGCCAATTTGAAATTTTAATAACCGTGTGGGCATAACGGCTACCCCAGGTCTCCAATTTATCTTCCGCTATACTGTTTACAATACCCGACGATGTAATAATTTTCTAGGATCTTCATCTTGTTGCAAGCTTTGCAGAAACATATTATCGTAGGATAACGGAGTTACGTAGCAAAAGTTATGTCCGATCTAAAATTTAACGACCGCGCGGGCATGACGACGCTCTTGAGTCTCTAAGTAGTCTTTCGCTATGATATCTGCATTATTCAATGATCTAATAATGTTCAAGGGCCTTCGTCTCATCACGAGCTTTCCAAAAATATATCATAATAATAAAATGGAGTTGTGTAGCAAAAGTTATGCTAGATTTAAGATTTACCAGCCGCATGGACATAGCGGCCACCACAGGTCTCCAAGTTATCTTCCCCTATGCTGTTTACAACCTCCAATGATGTAATAATTTTCCAGTGCCTTCACTCTATCACAAGCTTTGCAGAAAACATATTATAATAAGAAAACGGAGTTACGTAGAAATGTTATCGCCGATTTAAGATATTAATGGCCGCGCGGTCCTAACAACGACCAATGGTCTCCAGGTTATCTTCTGCTAGGTTGTTTACGTCTCCTAATGATGTAACAATTTTTTAGGGCCTTTTTCTTATTACAAGCTTTCTAGAAACATATTATAACAAGAAAACGGACTAACATAGTAAAAGTTATGGCCAATTTGAAATTTTAATAACCGTGCGGGCATAACGGCTACCCCAGATCTCCAATTTATCTTCCGCTATGCTGTTTACAATACCCGACGATGTAATAATTTTCTAGGATCTTCATCTTGTTGCAAGCTTTGCAGAAACATATTATCGTAGGATAACGGAGTTACATAGCAAAAGTTATGTCCGATCTAAAATTTAACGATCGTGCGGGCATGACGACGCTCCTGGGTCTCCAAGTAGTCTTTCGCTATGATATCTACATTATTCAATGATCTAATAATGTTCAAGGGCCTTCGTCTCATCACTAGCTTTCTAGAAACATATCATAATAATAATATGGAGTTGTGTAGCAAAAGTTATGCTAGATTTAAGATTTACTGACCGCACGGGCATAACGACGACCATAGGTCTCCAAGTAGTCTTTCGTTATGTTATCTATATCATCTAATGATGGGATAATTTTCCAGGGGTTCGTCCCAATGCGAGGTTTCCAGAAACATAGCATAATAACAAAACAAAGTTGTGTAGCAAAAGTTATGCCAGATTTAAGATTTACCGACCGCGCGGGCATAACGACCACCATAGGTCTCCAAGTTGTCTTCCGCCGTGCTGTTTATATCTTCCAATGATGTAATAATTTTCCAGTGCCTTCGTCTTATCACCGGCTTTGCAGAAACATATTATAATAAGAAAATAGAGTTACGTAGTAAAAGTTATCGCCGATTTAAGATGTAAACAGCCGCGTGGCCTGAACAACAACCAAAGGGCTCCAAGTAGTCTTCCGCTATGCTGTTTACATCTCCCATTGGTGTAATCATTTTCCAGTGCCTTCGTCTTATCACAAGCTTTGCAGAAACATACTATAATAAGAAAACGAAGTTATGTCACAAAAGTTATGGCCGATTTGAGATGTTAACCGCCGCACGGGCCAAACAATGACCCTAGGTCTCCAAGTTGTCTTCCGCTAGGCTGTTTACATCTCCCATTGATGTAATCATTTTCCAGGGCCTTTTTCTTATTACAAGCTTTCTAGAAACTTATCATAATAGAAAACAGACTTGCATAACAAAAGTTATGGCTAATTTAAAATTT
Organism: Sideroxylon spinosum; assembly: GCA_003260245.2. Taxonomy (NCBI): domain Eukaryota; kingdom Viridiplantae; phylum Streptophyta; class Magnoliopsida; order Ericales; family Sapotaceae; genus Sideroxylon; species Sideroxylon spinosum. The sequence goes on along the minus strand of QLOD02145581.1, from coordinate 41,187 downwards.
TAATGACCGAATGAGCATAATGGTGACCCTAGGTCTCCAAATTGTCTGCCGCTATGTTGTTTACATCACCTGATGATGTAATAATTTTTCTGTGTTTTCGTCTTTTTACAAGCTTTGCAGAAATATATTATCGTAAGATAACAGAGTTACGTAGCAAAAGTTATGTCTGATTTAAAATTTAACGACCGCACGAGCATGACGACGCTCCTGGGTCTCCAAGTAGTCTTACGCTATGATACCTGTATTATTCAATGATTTAATAATGTTCAAGCCTTCGTCTCATCACGAGCTTTCCAGAAACATAACATAACAAAAAAACAGAGTTGTGTAGCAAAAGTTATGCCAGATGTAAGATTTACCGACCATGCGGGCAAAACGACCACCACAGGTGTCGAAGTTGCCTTCCCCTATGCTGTTTACAACCTCCAATAATGCATTAATTTTCCAATTCCTTCATCCTGTCACAAGTTTTGCAGAAACATATTATAATAAGAAAACGGAGTTACGTAGTAAATGTTTTCGCCGATTTAAGATGTTAACGGCCACGTGGGCCTAACAATGACCAATGGTCCCCAGGTTGTCTTCTGCTAGGCTATTTACATCTCCCCTTGATGTAACAATTTTCCCGGGCCTTTTTCTTATTCAAGCTTTCTAGAAACATATTATAACAAGAAAACGGACTAACAGAGCAAAAGTTATGGCCAATTTGAAATTTTAATGATCGTGCGGGCATAATAGCTATCCCAGGTCTCCAAGTTGTCTTCCGCTTTGCTGTTTACATCACCCGATGATGTAATAATTTTCTAGGATCTTCGTCTTTTTGTTAGCTTTGCAGAAACATATTATTGTAAGATAACGGAGCTACATCGCCAAGGTTATGTCCGATTTAAAATTTAACAACCGTGCGAGCATGAGGACGCTCCTAGGTCTCAAAGTAGTCTTATGCTCTGATATCTGTATCATTCAATGATTTGATAATGTTCAAGGGGCTTCGTCTCATCACAAGCTTTCCAGAGGCATATCATAATAACGAAACGAAGTTGTGTAGTAAAAGTTATGCTAGATTTAAAATTTACTGACCGTGCGGGCATAACGACGACCACAGGTCTCCAAGTAGTCTTTCGCTATACTATCTGTATCATCGAATGATGGGATAATTTTCCAGGGCCTTCATTTTAGCGAAAGCTTTCTAGAACCATAACATAATAACAAAACGGAGTGGTGTAGCAAAAGTTATGCCAGATTTAAGATTTACCGACTGCGCGGGCCTAACAACGACCAAAGGTCTCCAAGTAGTCTTCCGCTATGCTGTTTACTTCTCCCAATGGTGTAATAATTTTCCAGTGCCTTCGTCTTATCACAAGTATTGCGAAAGCATACTATAATAAGAAAACGTGGTAAAAGCTATGGCCGATTTAAGATATTTACCGCTGCGCGGGCCTAACAACGACCCAAGGTCTCCAAGTTGTCTTCCGCTTGGCTGTTTACATCTCCCATTAATGTAATCATTTTCTAGGCCCTTTTTCTTATTACAAGCTTTCTAGAAACTCATTATAATAAGAAAATAGACTTACATAGTAAAAGTTGTAGCTAATTTGAAATTTTAATGACGGCGCGGGCATAACGGCGACTCTAGATCTCCAAGTTGTCTGCCGCTATGCTACTTATATCACCCGACGATGTAATTATTTTCCTATGTCTTCATCTTATTACAAGCTTTGCAGAAACATATTATCGTAAGATAACGGAGTTACGTAGCAAAAGTTATGTCCGATTAAAATTTAACGACCGCGTGGGCGTGACGACGCTTCTGGGTTTCCAAGTAGTCTTATGCACTGATATCTGCATTAGTCAATAATTTAATAATGTTCAAGGGCCTTCGTCTCATCACGAGCTTTCTAGAAACATATCATAATAATAAAATAGAGTTGTGTAGCAAAAGTGATGCCAGATTTAAGATTTACCGATCGCACAGGCATGACGACGACCACAGGTCTCCAAGTAGTCTTTCGCTATGCTATCTGTATCACCTACTGATGGGATAATTTTCCAAGGCCTTTGTGTCAGTGTAAGCCTTCCAGAAACATAGCATAATAACAAAACGGAGTTGTGTATCAAAAGGTATGCCAGATTTAAGATTTACCGACCGCGCGGGCATAACGACGACCACAGGTCTCCAAGTTGTCTTCCGCTATGCAGTTTACATCCTCCAATGATGTAATAATTTTCCAGTCCCTTCATCCTATCACAAGCTTTGCAGAAACATATTATATTAAGAAAACAGAGTTTGGTAGTAAAAGTTATCGTCAATTTAAGATGTTAATGGCTGCGTAGGGCTAACAACGACCAAAGGTCTCCAGGTTGTCTTCCGCTAGGCTGTTTACATCCTCCAATGATGCAACAATTTTCCAGGGCCTTTTTCTCATCACGAGCTTTGCAGAAACACATTATAAAAAGAAAACGGACTTACATAGCAAAAGTTATGGCCAATTTGAAATTTTAATCACCGCGCAGGCATAACGGCTACCCCAGGTCTCCAAGTTGTGTTCCGCTATGCTATTTACATCACCCGATGATGTAATAATTTTCCAGGGTCTTCGTCTTGTTGCAAGCTTTGTTAACCTCGACGACCACGGAATTATGTCACAAAAGTTACGTCCGATTTAAAATTAAACGATTGCGCAGACATGAGGACGCTCCTGGGTCTCCAAGTAGTCTTACACTCTAGTATCTATTTCATTGAATGATTTGATAATGTTCAAGGGCCTTCGTTTCATCGCAAGCTTTCCAGAAATATATCATAACAACGAAACGGAGTTGTGTAGCAAAAGTTATGCCAGATTTAAGATTTACCGACCTTGCGGGCATAACGATGACCACGGGTCTCCAAGTAGTCTTTCGCTATACTATCTATATCATCCAACGATGGGATAATTTTCCACGTCCTTCTTCTCAGTATAAGCTTTCCAGAAACATACCATAATAACAAAACAGAGTTGTGCAGCAAAAGTTAGGCCAGATTTAAAATTTACTGACCGCGAGGGCATAACGACCACCACAAGTTTCCAAGTTATCTTCCGCTATGTTGTTTATATCCTCCAATGATGTGATATTTTTCCAGTGCCTACATCTTGTCGTAAGCTTTGCAGAAACATATTTATAATAAGAAAATCGAGTTACATAGCAAAAGTAATCGCCGATTTAAGATGTTAACGGCCGTGCGGGACTAACAACGACCAAAGGTCTCCAAGTAGTCTTTCGTTAAGCTGTTTACATCTCCCAATGGTGTAATAATTTTCCAGTGCCTTCGTCTAATCACAAGCCTTGCAGAAACAAACTATAATAAGAAAACGGAGTTATGTAGTAAAAGTTATGGTCGATTTAGGATGTTAACCGCCGTGCGGGCCTAACAATGACCCAAGGTCTCCAAGTTGTCTTCCGCTAGGATGTTTACATCTCCCATTGATGTAATTATTTTCCAGAGCCTTTTTCTTATTACAAGCTTTCTATAAACTTATTATAATAAGAAAACGGACTCACATAGCAAACGTTATGGCTAATTTGAAATTTTAATGACCGAACGGGCATAACGACGATCCCAGGTTTCCAAGTTGTCTGTCACTATGCTATTTACATCACCCGACGATGTAATAATTTTCCTCTGTCTTCGTCTAATTACAATTTTTGCAGAAACAAATTATTGTAAGATAACGGAGTTATGTAGCAAAAGTTATGTCCGATTTAAAATTTAACGACCACACGGGCATAACGACGCTCCTGGGTCTCCAAGTAGTCTTACGCTATGATATCTGCATTATTCAATGATTTAATAATGTTCAAGGGCCTTCGTCTCATCATGAGCTTTCCAGAAACATAACATAATAACAAAACGGAGTTGTGTAGCAAAAGTTATGCCAGATTTATGATTTACTGACCGTGCGGCCGTAACGACCACCATAGGTCTCCAAATTGTCTTCCGCTATGCTGTTTACATCCTCTAATGATGTAATAATTTTCCAGTGCCTTCGTTCTATCACAAGCTTTGTAGGAACATATTATACTAAGAAAACGGAGTTACATAGTAAACGTTATAGCCGATTTAAGATGTTAACGGCCACGCAGGCCTAACAATTACCAAAGGTCTCCAGGTTGTCTTCCGCTAGGCTATTTACGTCTCCCAATGATGTAGCAATTTTCGAGGGCCTTTTTATTATTATAAGCATTCTAGAAACATATTATAATAAGAAACAGACTTATATAGCAAAAGTTATGGTCAATTTGAAATTTAAATGACCGCGCGGGCATAACGGCTACCCCAAGTCTCCAAGTATCTTCCGCTATGCTGTTTACATCACCCGATGATGTAATAATTTTCCAGGGTCTTCGTCTTGTTGCAAGCTTTGTAGAAACATATTATCGTAATATAACGGAGTTACATCGCAAAAGTTATGTCCGATTTAAAATTCAACGACCGCGCGGGCATGAGGACGTTCTGGGTTCTCCAAGTAGTCTTTCACTAGACTATCTGTATCATTCAATTATTAGACAATATTCAAGGGCCTTTGTCTCATCGCAAGCTTTCCAGAAACATATCATAAGAACGAAACGGAGTTGTGCAGCAAAAGTTATGCCAGATTTAAGAGTTACCAACGCGTGCGGGCATAACGATGGCCACAAGTTTCCAAGTAGTCTTTCACTATACTATCTGCATCATCGAATGATGGGATAATTTTCCAGGGCCTTCATTTCAGTGCAAGCTTTCCAGAAACATAACATAACAACAAAACAGAGTTGTGTAGCAAAAGTCATGCCAGATTTAAGATTTACCAGCCGCGCTGGCCTAACAACGACCAAAGGTCTCCAAGTAGTCTTCCGCTATGCTGTTTACGTCTCCCAATGGTGTAATAATTTTCCACTACCTTCGTCTTATCACAAGTATTGCGGAAACATACTATAATACGAAAACGGAGTTACGTAGTAAAAGTTATGGCCGATTTAAGATGTTAACCGCTGCGCGGGCCTAACAATGACCCGAGGTCTCCAAGTTGTCTTCCGCTAGGCTGTTTACATCTCCCAATAATGTAATCATTTTCTAGGGCCTTTTCCTTATTACAAGCTTTCTAGAAACTTATTATAACAAGAAAGCGGACTTACATAGCAAAAGTTATGGCTAATTTGAAATTTTTATGACCGCGCGGGCCTAATGGCGACTACAGATCTCCAAGTTGTCTGGCGCTATGCTGCTTACATCACCCGACGATGTAATAATTTTCCTATGTCTTCATCTTATTATAAGTTTTGCAGAAACATATTATCGTATGATAACGGAGTTATGTAGCAAAAGTTATGTCCGATTTAAAATTTAGCGACTGCACGGGTATGACGACGCTCCTGGGTCTCCAAGTAGTCTTACGCTATGATATCTACATTATTCAATGATTTAATAATGTTCAAGGGCCTTCGTCTCATCACGAACTTTCCAGAAACATAACATAATAACAAAATAGAGTTGTGTAGCAAAAGTTATGCTAGATTTATGATTTATCGACCGCGTGGGCGTAACGACCACCACAGGTCTCCAAGTTGTCTTCCGCTATGCTGTTTACATCCTCTAATGATGTACTAATTTTCCAGTGCCTTCGTCCTATCACAAGCTTTGTAGGAACATATTATAATAAGAAAACGGAGTTACATAGTAAAAGTTATAGCCGATTTAAGATGTTAACGGCCACGCGGGGCTAACAATGACCAAAGGTCTCCAGGTTATCTTCCGCTAGGCTGTTTACGTCTCCCAATGATGTAACAATTTTTCAGGGCCTTTTTTTTATTACAAGCTTTCTAGAAACATATTTTAATAAGAAAACGGACTTACATAGCAAAAGTTATAGTCAATTTGAAATTTAAATGACCGCGTGGGCATAAACGCTACCCCAGGTCTCCGAGTTGTCTTCCGCTATACTGTTTACATCACCCGATGATGTAATAATTTTCTAGGGTCTTCTTCTTGTTGCAAGCTTTGTAAAAACATATTATCGTAAGATAATGGAGTTAGATTGCAAAAGTTATGTCCAATTTAAAATTTAACGGCCGCGCGGGCATGAGGACGCTCCGGGGTCTCTAAGTACTCTTACGATCTGATATCTGTATCATTCAATTATTTGATAATGTTCAAGGGCCTTCGTCTCATCACAAGCTTTCCAGAAACATATCATAATAACGAAACGGAGTTGTGTAGCAAAAGTTATGCCAGATTTAAGGGTTAGCGATGCGCGCGGGCATAACGATGACCACAAGCCTCCAAGTAGTCTTTCATTATACTATCTGTATCATCCAATGATATGATAATTTTCCAAGCCTTCATCTCAGCGCAAGCTTTCCAGAAACATAACATAATAACGAAACAGAGTTGTGTAGCAAAAGTTATGCCAGATTTAAGATTTACCGGCCGCGCTGGCCTAACAATGACCAAAGGTCTCCAAGTAGTCTTCCACTATGCTGTTTACGTCTCCCAGTGGTGTAATAATTTTCGAGTGCCTTCATCTTATCACAAGTATTGTAGAAACATACTATAATAAGAAAACGGAGTTACGTAGTAAAAGTTATGGCCGATTTAAGATCGCGCAGGCATGATGACGACCCTAGATCTCCAAGAAGTTTTCCGCAATGCCGTTTACGTAACCCATTGATGTAATATTTTCCAAGGCCTTCGTCTTATTATGAGCATTGTAGAAACATATTATTGTAAGAAAATGGAGTTACGTAGTAAAAGTTATGTCCGATATAAAATTTAACGACCAAGTAGGCACAACGATGCCCTTGGGTCTACAAGTAGTCCTACACTATGCTGTCTGTATCATCCAATGATGTGATAATTTTCCATGGCCTTCGTCTCATCGTAAACTTTCCAAAAACATATCTTAATAAAAAAAAAAAAAGTTTTATAGCAAAAGTTATGCTCGATTTAAGATTTATCAACCGCGTGGGCATAACGATAACCCCAAGTCTCCAAGTAGTCTTCCGCTATGATGTTTACATCACCTAATTATGTAATAATTTTCCAGGGCCTTCATCTTATTACAAGCCTTGTAAAAACTTATTACCATATGAAAGCGGAGTTACATAGTAAAAGTTTTTCCAATTTAAAATTTAACGACCGCACGGGCATAACTACGCTCCTGGGTCTCCAAGTAGTCTTACGCTATGCTATCTGTATCATTCAATGATGTAATAATTTTCAAGAGGACTTCGTCTCATCACAACCATTCTGGAAATTTTTTATAAAAAGAGAATGTAACTACGTCAAAAAAGTTATGGCCGATTTTATATTTAACAACCGCGCGAAATAACGATGACCCTGGGTCTCCAAGTAGTCTTCCGCTATGCTATCTACATCACCTAATGGTCTAAGAACTACCCATGGCCTTCATCTCATTACAAGCTCTCCAGAAGCATATTAGAATAAAAAAACAAAGTTACGTAGGAAAAGTTATGGCCGATTTAAAATTTTAACGATCACACGTGCATAACGATGACCCGAGGTCTCCAAGAAGTTTCTCACAATGTTGTTTACATAACCTAATGATGTAATAATTTTCCAAGGCCTTCGTCATATTACAAGTTTTCTAGAAACATATTATTGTAACAAAACGGAGTCACGTAGCAAAAGTTATGTCCGACTTAAAATTTAACGACCGCGTAGGCATAACGACGATCATAGGTCTTCAAGTAGACTTTCACTATGCTATCTGTATCATCCAATGATGGGATAAATTTCCAGGGCCTTTTTCTTAGCGCAAGCTTTCCAGAAACATAACATACTAAGAAAACGGAGCTGTGTAGCAAAAGTTATGCAAGATATAAGATTTTCTGGCCACGCGGGCATAACGACCACTACAGGTCTCCAAGTTATCTTCCGCTATGCTGTTTACATCCTCCAATGATATAATAATTTTCCATTGCCTTCGTCTTATCGTAAGCTTTGTAGAAACATATTATAACAAGAAAATGGAGTTATGTAGTAAAGTTATCACCGATTTTAGATGTTAACGGCCGCGTGGGCCTAACAACGACCCAAGGTCTCCAAGTTGTCTTCCACTAGGCTGTTTACATCTCCCAATGATGTAACAATTTTCCAGGGCCTTTTTCTTATTACAAGCTTTCTAGAAACATATTATAATAAGAAAACGGAGTTACATAGCAAAAGTTATGGCCAATTTGAAATTTTAATGACCGCGTGGGCATAACGGGAACCCTAGGTCTCCAAGTTGTCTTCCATTATGCTGTTTACATCACCCAATGATGTTATAATTTTCTGGGGTCTTCGTCTTGTTACAAGCTTTACGGAAACATATTATCGTAAGATAACGGAGTTACTTAGCAAAAGTGATATCTGATTTAAAATTTAACGACCGCGCGGGCATGACGATCACCCTGGCTCTCTAAGTAGTCTTATGCTATGATATCTGTATCATTCAATGATTTGATAATGTTCAAGGGCCTTCGTCTCATCGGAAGCTTTCCAGAAACATATTATAATAATGAAATGGAGTTGTGTAGCAAAAGTTATACCAGATTTAAGATTTACTGACCGCGCGGGTATAACGACAACCACAGGTCTCCAAGTGGTCTTTCCCTTTGCTATCTGTATCAGCCAATGATCGAATAATTTTCCAGGGCCTTCGTCTCAGCGTAAGCTTTCCAGAAACATAGCAGAATAACAAAACGGAGTTGTGTGGCAAATGTTATGCCAGATTTAAGATTTACCGACCGCACGGGCATAACAACCACAACAGGTGTCTAAGTTGTCTTCCGCTATGCTGTTTACATCCTCCAATGAGGTACTAATTTTCTATTGCCTTCGTCTTATCACAAGATTTTCAGAAACATATTATAATAAGAAAATGGAGTTACGTTTTAAAAGTTATGACCAATTTAAGATGTTAACATCTGTGCAGGCCTAACAACGATCCCAGATCTCCAAGTTGTCTTCCGCTACACTGTTTACATCTGCCAATGGTGTAATATTTTTCTAGGGCCTTTATCTTTTTACAAGATTTCTAGAAACATATTATTGATAGAGATATAGACTAAAAGACTCACTTTATGTTATGTTTTTATATATTTTAATGAGAATTTTCTTCTGGGCAATGAATGTCATTTACTACATTTGTGCGTGTATCTCGTATTCGCAAAGAGTATTTGGTCTAGTGTGTAGAGTATGGCTTACACACAGAAGACTAGATCATAGGTTCTTTTGGAATACAAGTTTATCGTTCACAGTTTTAGATAGAATTGGACACACCATTGGTAGAACTGTAGCACAGAATTTAGTAAGTCTGTCATGACTACAAGGAATGGTTTAATTCTAACTTTTTGTGCTTATACACTTTATGTGTATTGAACTGGAGCCAGTTGAGTTAACTATTTTATATTAACTTTATAAAATAATTTAAACCTCATGATTATTATGATTACTTATGCTCTTAATCCGAATTCTATTTTTAACTTTTTGTGCTTATACACTTTTTGTGTATTGAACTGAACCCAGTTGAGTTAATTATTTTATACTGACTTTATAAAATAATTTAAATCTCATGATTATTATGATTACATATGCTCTCAATCTGAATTCTATTCTTAGACACGTGTATATGGTGATTGTTGCTTTGATTACACAAAGAGTGAGATTTTATATGAGTCAATAAACTCAGTGGGTTGGGTAATAACATTATATATATGATGAATATTAATAGTTGAAGGAATCCACGTCCTGATAATTTAGATTGATGATATCCCCTTGAGGAAGCTTATAAGTTTTGAATGTATCAAATCTCATAAGTGGATTTTGAATCCGATACATCAAATAAGTTAAGTGGAAAAGTCTCAAGGAAAATAAAAGGCCAATTAAATTAGATTGTCAGTAATTAAATTTAATTGATGGATAGCCGTAATCTTAATGTGGGGAGAAAATAAGTATTTAATATTAAAGGCTCAAAAATACAATTTCGAATAAGATTAGGAGTACAATCATAATTCTTTAGTGGAAAGAATTATAATTTATGTAATTAAATCCTAACTCTGGTAGGATTAGGATATTTAATTATATAGGAAGTCCTTCTCTTATTAGCCTGTCGGTCACTGTTGTAGCCCTATAAAATACCCTCTCTTGTTGCAGCTAAGGTTTATGTTTTCTGAGTAGAAAACCAAGAAACCCTAGAGAGACTGCCGAGAGATCCCACCATCTTGTGAGAGAGAAGGAAGGTATTTTCGGGAATACAACAGAAGGCTGATGGTTGAGATCGAGCAGTCGAACCAAAGTGAACAAAAGTTATCTATTGGATTTGTCGAGATCAAACCAGAGAGATCTCGAAAGTATGATCATGTTCTCGTAGTATAGAACAGTAAAAAAAAATTTGTATTAATTATATACACTTATAGCCATGATCTTGGCGTTTTCCGCATTCCTCAACAATTATAATAAGAAAACGAAGTTATGTAGAAAAAGTTATGGCCAATTTAAAATTTTAACGACCGTGTGAGCATAATGATGACCCCAGGTCTCCAACTAGTCGTCCGCTATGTCGTTTACATCACCCGATGATGTAATAATTTTCCAGGGCCTTTGTCTTATTACAAGCGTTGCAGAAACATATTATCGTAAGATAATGAAGTTACGTAGATAAGTTATGTCTGATTTAAAATTTAATGACCGTGCGGGCATAACGACGCTCCTAGGTCTCCAAGTAGTCTTACGCTATGCTATCTGTAACATTCAATGATTTGATAATGTTCAAGGGAGTTCGTCTCATCGCAAGCTTTTCAAAAACATATTATAACAAGAAAACAGAGTTACGTAGCAAAAGTTATGGTTGATTTTGGATTAAACGACCACCCGGGCATAACGATGATCCTAGGTCTCCAAGTAGTCTCCCGCTATGCTATCTACGTAACCCAATGATGTAAAAAATTCCCAGGGCCTTGGTCCCATTATAAGCTTTCCAGAAACATATTATAATATGAAAACGGGGTTACACAGCAAAAGTTATGGCCGATTTAAATTTTTAACTTCCGCGCGGCGATAATGATGACCCCAGGTCTCCAACTAATCTTCTGCTATGCTGTTTACATCATCCAATGATGAGATTATTTTCCAGGACTTTCGTCTTATGTCAAGATTTGCAGAAACATATTTTCATAAGAAAACAGAGTTATGTAGCTAAATTATTGCCAATTTTATATTTAACGATCGCGTGGGCATAACAACGACCCTAGGTCTCCAAGTAATCTTCCGCTATGCTATCTACATCACAACATTATGTAACAAATTCCATGGCCTTTGTCTCATTTCAAGCTTTCCAGGAACAAATTATAATAAGAAAATGGAGTTACATAGCAAAAGTTATGGCCGATTTAAAATTTTAACGATCGCGTGGGCATGACGACGACCCTAGGTCTCCAAGAAGTTTTCCGTAATGCTGTTTACATTACCCAATGATGTAATAATTTTTCAGGGCCTTCATCTTATTACAAGCATTGCAGAAAAATATTATTGTAAGAAAATGAAGTTATGTAGCAAAAGTTATTTCCAATCTAAAATTTAACAACCGTACGGGCACAACGACGCCCCTTGGTATCCAAGTAGTCCTACACTATGCTATCTGTATCATCCAATGATGTGATAATTTTCCACGGCCTTCGTCTGATCGCAAGCTTTCCAGAAACATATCATAACAAAAAAATGGAGTTGTGTAGCAAAAGTTATGCCTGATTTAAGATTTATCGACCGTGCGGGTATAACGATAACCCCAAGTCTCCAAGTAGTCTTCCGCTATACTGTTTACATCACCTAATAATGTAATTATTTTTTCAAGGCCTTCATCTCATTACAAGCCTTGCAAAAACATATTATCATATGAAAATGGAGTAACGTAGCAAAAGTTTTTCCGATTTAAAATTTAACGACCGCATGGGATTAACGACGCTCCTGGGTCTCCAAGTACTCTTATGCTTTGCGATTTTTATCATTCAACAGTTTAATAATTTTCAAGGGCTTTCGTCTCATCGCAAGCTTTCCAAAAACCTTTATAAAAAGAGAACGGAGCTTCGTCAAAAAAGTTATGGCCGATTTTATATTTAACGACCACGTGGCATAACGACGACCCTACGTCTCCAAGCATTCTTTCGTTTTGCTATCTACATCACCTAATGGTGTAACAACTTCCCATGGCCTTCATCTCATTACAAGCTTTCCTGAAACATATAATAATAAAAAAATGGAGTTATGTAGGAAAAGTTATGGCCGATTTAAAATTTTAACGATCACACGGGCATAACGGCGACAGTAGGTCTCCAAGAAGTTTTGCGCAATGCTGTTTACATAACCCAATAATGTAATAATTTTCCACGGCCTTCGTCATATTACAAGCTTTCCAGAAACATATCATAATAATAAAACAAAGTTGTGTACCCAAAGTTATGCCAGATTTAAGATTTACTGACCAACGACGACCAAGTAGTCTTTTGCTATTCTATCTGTATCATCCAATGATGCAATTATTTTCTAGGGCCTTCGTCTTAGCGCAAGCTTTCCACAAACATAACATAATAACAAAACAGAGTTGTTTAGCAAAAGTTATGCTAGATTTAAGATTTACCGATCGCGCGGGCATTACTACCACCACAGGTCTCCAAGTTGTCTTCCGCTATGCTGTTTGCATCATCCAATGATGTTTTAATTTTCTACGCCTTCGTCTCATCACAAGCTCTGCAGAAACATATTATGATAAGAAAATGGAGTTACATAGTGAAAGTTATCGCCGCTTTACGATGTTAACGGCCGCATGGGCGAAACAACGACGCAAGGCCTCCAAGTTGTCTTCCGTTAGGCTGTTTACATCTTCCAATGATGTAACAATTTTCCAGAGCCTTTTTCTTATTAGGAGCTTCCTAGAAATATATTATAATAAGAAATGGAGTTACATAGCAAAAGTTAAGGCCAATTTGAAATTTTAATGACCGCGCGGGCATAACGGCGACCCCAGGTCTCCAAGTTGTCTTCCACTATGCTGTTTACATCACCCGACAATGTAATAATTTTCCAGGGCCTTCATCTTATTACAAGCGTTACAGCAACATATTATTGTAAGATAACAAAGTTACGTAGATAAGTCATGTTCGATTTAAAATTTAACGACCCCGCGGGTATAACGATGCTCCTGGGTCTCCAAGTAGTCTTATGCTATGCTATCTGTATCACTTAATGATTTGATAATGTTCAAGGGCCTTTGTCTCATCGCAAGCTTTCCAGAAACATATTATAACAAGAAAACGAAGTTACGTAGCAAAAATTATGGTCGATTTTTTATTTAACGACTGCGCGGGTATAACGACAATCCTAGGTCTCCAAGTAGTCTTCAGCTATGCTATCTACATAACCCAATGATGTAAAGAATTCCCAGGGCTTTGGTCCCATTACAAGTTTTCCAGAAATATAGTATAATATGAAAACGGAGTTACGAAGCAAAAGTTATGGCCGATTTAATTTTTTAACGAACGCGTGTCTATAATGATGACCCCAAGTCTCCAAGTAGTCTTCTGCTATATTGTTTACATGACCCAATGATGTGATAATTTTCCAAGACTTTCAACTTTTGTCAAGATTTGTAAAAACATATTTTCATAAGAAAACGGAGTTACATAGCTAAAGTTATGGCCCATTTCAGATTTAACGACCGTGCGGGCATAACGACGACCCTAGGTCTCCAAGTAATCTTCCGCTATGCTATTTACATCACAACAAGTTGTAACAAATTCTCATGGCCTTTGTCTCATTTCAAGCTTTTCAGAAACAAATTATAATAAGAAAACGAAGTTACGTAGCACAAGTTATGGCCGATGTAAAATTTTAATGATCACGCGGGCATGACGACGACCCTAGGTCTCCAAGAAGTTTTCCGCAATGTTGTTTACATAACCTAATATTGTAATAATTTTCCAGGGTCTTCGTCTTATTGCATACATTGTAGAAAAATATTATTGTAAGAAAACGGAGTTACTTAGCAAAAGTTACGTCCGATCTAAAATTTAATGACAGTGCGGGCACAACGACACCCCTAGGTCTCCAAGTAGTCTTACACTATGCTATCTGTATCATCTAATGATGTGATAATTTTCCACGGCCTTCGTCTCATCACAAGCTTTCTGGAAACATATTATAACAAGAAAGCAGAGTTACGTTACAAACGTTATGGCCAATTTTAGATTTAACGGCCGCACGGACTTAACAACGACCCCAGGTCTCCAAGTAGTCTTCGCTATACTATCTACATTACAAAATGATGTAACTATTTCCCATCGCCTTCATCTTATTACAAGCTTTCCAGAAACATATTACAATAAGAAAACGGAGTTACGTAGCAAAAGTTATGGCTGATTTAAAATTTTAACTACCGCGCGGGCATAACGACGATCCCAGTTCTCTAAGTAGTCTTCCCCTATGCTGTTTAATGACCCAATTATGTAATAATTTTCCAAGGCCTTCATTTTATTATAAGCATTCCAGAAACAAATTATTGTCAGAAAACGGAGTTACATAGCAAAAGTTATGTCCAATCTAAAATTTAACGACCGCGCGAACACAATTGCACCCCTAGGTCTCCAAGTAGTCTTATGCTATGCTATTTGTATCAACCAATGATGTGATAATTTTTCAGGGCCTTCGTCTCATCGTAAGCTTTCCAGAAACATATTATAATAACAAAACGGAGTTGTGTAGCAAAAGTTATGCCGGATTTAAGATTTACCAATCGCGCGAGCATAACAACCACCACAGGTCTCCAAGTTGTCTTCCACTATGCTGTTAACATCCTCTAATGATGTAATAATTTTCCAGTGCCTTTGTCTTATCACAATCTTTGCAGAAACATATTATAATAAGAAAACGGAGTTATATAGCAAAAGTTATGGCCGATTTAAGATGTTACGGCCACGCGAGCCCAGCAACGACCCAAGTCTTCAAGTAGTCTTCCGCTTGGCTGTTTACATCTACTAATGATGTAATAATTTTCCAGGTCTTTATCTTATTCAAAGCTTTCTGGAAACATATTATAACAAGTAAACGGACTTACGTAGTAAAAGTTATGGCCGACTTAAGATGCTAAAGGCCTCACGGTCTAACAACGGCTACCCCAGGTCTCTAAGTTGTCTTCTGCTAGGCAGTTTACATCTCCCAATGATGTAATAATTTCCTAAGGCCTTTGTCTTATTACAAGCTTTCTAGAAACATATTATAATAGGAAAACGGAGTTACATAGCAAAAGTTATGGCTAATTTAAAATTTTAACGACCACGCGGACATAACGGCGACCCCCCGGTCTCTAAGTAACCTTCCGTTATGTTGTTTACATCACCCGATGATGTAATAATCTTCTAGGGTCTTCGTCTTATTACTAGCTTTCCAGAAACTTATTATCGTAAGATAACGGAGTTACGTAGTGAAAGTTATGTCCGATTTTAAATTTAACGACCGCGCGGGCATAACGATGCTCCTGGGTCTCCAAGTAGTCGTACACTATGCTATCTGTCTCATTCAATGAATTAATAATGTTCAAGGGCCTTCGTCTCATCGTAAGCTTTCCGAAAAGGTATTATAAAAAAAATCGGAGTTACGGCGCAAAACTTATGGCCGATTTTAGATTTAACGACCGCGCAGGTGCAACGACAGGCCTAAGTCTCTAGGTAGTCTTCCGCTATGCTATCTACATCACCCAACAGTGTAGCAATTGCCCACTGCCTTCATCTTGTTACAAGCTTTCCAGAAACGTATTATAATAAGAAAAAGGATTTACGTAGCAAAAGTTTTGTCCGATTTAAAATTTGATCACCGCGCGGTCATAATGATGCCCCTGGATCTCAGAGTAGTCTTACGCTATGCTATCTATATCATCCAATGATTTGATAATTTTCCAAGGCCTTCATCTCATCGGAAATTTTTCATAAATATATCATAACAAGAAAACGGAGTTATGTATCAAAATTTATGGTTGATTTTAGATTTAACGATCGCCTAAGTTTCCAAGTAGTCTTCTACTATGCTATCTATATCAAAACATGATGTAACAATTTCCCATGGCCTTCGTCTCATTACAAGATTTCCAGAAATATATTATAATAAGAAAACGGAGTTATGTAGTAAAAGTTATGGCCGATTTAAAATTTTAACGACATCGCGGGTATAACGACGACCTCAGGTCTCCAAATATTCTTCCACCATACTGTTTTCAACACCCAATGATGTAATAATTTTATAAGCCCTTTGTCTTATTACATGAATTCCAGAGACATATTATATTAAGAAAACTGAGTTACGTAGAAAACGTTTTGTACGATTTAAAATTTAACGACAGCGGGCACAACGATGCTCCTGGGTCTCCAAGTGGTCTTACGCTTTGTTATCTGTATCATCCAATGATTGGATAATTTTCCAAAGCCTTCGTCTCATCGCAAGCTTTCCAGAAACATATCATGATAACAAAATAGAGTTGTGTAGCAAAAGTTATGCCAGATTTGTTTACATTCTCAAATGATGTAATAGTTTTCTAGTGCCTTTGTCTTATCACAAGTTTTTTAGAAAAATATTATAATAAGAAAACGAAGTTACATAGTAAAACGTTACGGCCGATTTAAGATGTTAATGTCCACACGGAACTAACAATGACCCCAGGTCTCTAAGTAGTCTTCTGCTCTACTATCTACATCACCTAACAATGTAACGATTTCCCAAGCCCCTCATCTCATTACAAGCTTTTCAGAAACATATTATAATAAGAAAACGGAGTTACGCAGCAAAGGTTATGGCCAATTTAAGATTTTAATGACTGCACAGGCATAACGACGACCCTAAGGTCTCCAAATAGTCTTCCGCTATGCTGTTTACGTCACCAATGATGTAATAATTTTCTTTGGCCTTCGTCCTACTACAATTTTTGTAGAAACATATTATAGCAAGAAAACGGAGTAACGTAGCAAAAGTTATGGCCGATTTGAAATTTTAACAGCCACGCGTGCCTAACAATGACCCCAAGTCTCCAAGTAGTCTTCCACTATACTGTTTAGATCACCCAATGGTGTAATAATTTTCTAGTGCCTTCGTCTTATCACAAGCTTTGTAGAAAAATATTCTAATAAGAAAAGAGAGTTACGTTGTAAAAGTTATGGTCGATTTAAGATGTTAACGGCTGCGTGGGCCTAACAACAACCCAAGGTCTCCAAGTTTTCTTCCGCAAGGTTATTTACATCTCCGAATGATGTAATAATTTTCCAGGGGCTTTTTGTTATTACAAGCTTTCTAGAAACTTATTATCTTAAGATAACGGAGTTACGTAGCAAAAGTTATGGCCAATTTGAAATTTTAATGACCGCGCAGGCATGACGACGCTATTAGGTCTCCAAGTAGTCTTACGCTATGCTATATGTACCATTCAATGATTTGATACTATTCAAGGGCCTTCGTCTCATCGTAACCATCCCAGAAACATATCAAAATAACAAAATGGAGGTGTGTAGCAAAAGTTAAGACAGATTTAAGATTTACCAACCGCGCGGGCATAACGACGCCCCTAGGTCCCCAAGTAGTTATATGCTATGCTATTTGTATCATCCAATGATGTGATAATTTTCCAGGGCCTTCGTCTTATCGCAAGCTTTCAAGAAACATATCATAATAACAAAATGGAGTTGTGAAGCAAAAGTTACGACAGATTTAAGATTTACCGACCGCGCGGGCATTACGACGACCACAGGTCTCCAAGTAGTCTTTTGCTATGTTGTTTACATCACCCAATGATGTAATAATTTTCCAGTGCCTTCGTCTTATCACAAGCTTTGTAGAAACATATTATAATCTAAAAATGGAGTTACGTAATAAAAGTTATGGCATATTAAAGGTGTTAACGACTGCGCAGACCTAATAATGACCCAAGGTCTCCAAGTTGTCTTCTGCTAGGCAATTCATAACTCCCAATGATGTAATAATTTTCAAGGGCCTTTGTCTTATTCCAAGCTACCTAGAAATATGTTATAATAAGAAAATGGACTTACATAGCAAAAGTTATGGCCAATTTGAAATTTTAACGACCGCACGGGCATAACTGCGACCCCAGGTCTCCAAGTTGTCTTCCGCTCTGCTGTTCACATCACCTGATGATGTACTAATTTTCTAGGGCCTTCATCTTATTACAAGCTTTACAGAAACATATTATCATAAGATAATGGAGTTACGTATCAAAATTTATGTCTGATTTAAAATTTAACGACCGCGCGGGTATAATGACGCTCTTGGGCCTCCAAGTAGTCTTGCGCTATGATATCTGTATCATTCAATGATCTGATAGTATTTGAGGGCCTTCGTCTCATTGTAAGCTTTCCGGAAACATATCACAATAATAAAATGGAGTTGCGTAACAAACGTTATGCTAGATTTAAGATTGACCAACCGTGCGGGCATAACGACGACCACAGGTCTCCATGTAGTCTTACACTATGCTATCTGTATCATCCAATGATGAGATAATTTTCCAGGGTCTTTGTCTCAATGCAAGCTTTCCAAAAACATAACATAATAACAAAACGGAGTTGTGTAGCAAAAGTTATGCCAGATTTAAATTTTACAGACCGCGTAGGCAAAATGACCACCACAGGTCTCCAAGTAGTCTTCCGCTATCCTGTTTACATCCTCAAATAATGTAATAATTTTCTAGTGCCTTCGTCTTCTCACAAGCTTTGTAGAAACATATTATAATAACAAAACAGAGTTACATAATAAAATGTTATGGCCGATTTAAGATGTTAACGTCCGCACTGAACTAACAATGACCCCCGGTCTCCAAGTAGTCTTCCGCTATGCTATCTACATCACGCAATGATGTAAAAATTTCCCAGGCCCCTCATCTCACTCCAAGCTTTTCAGAAACATATGTAGCAAAGGTTGTGGCAAATTTAAGATTTTAACGACTGCGTGGGTATAACGACGACCTAAGGTCTCCAAATAGTCTTCCGCTATGCTGTTTACGTCACCAATGATGTATTAATTTTCTTTGGCCTTCGTCCTACAACAAGTTTTGCAGAAACATATTATAATAAGAAAACAGAGTTATGTATCAAAAGTTATGGCTGATTTAAAATTTTAGCAGCCGTGCGGGCCAAACAACAACCCCAGGCCTCTAAGTAGTCTTCCGCTATACTGTTTAGATCACCCAATGATGTAATAATTTTCCAGTGCCTTCGTCTTATCACAAGCTTTGTAGAAACATGTTTATACTAAGAAAACGGAGTTACATAGTAAAAGTTATGGCTGATTTAAGATGTTAATGGCCGCATGGCCCTAACAACAGCCCAAGGTCTCCAAGTTATCTTCCGTTAGGCTATTTACATCTCCCAATGATGTAATAATTTTTTAGGGCCTTTGACTTATTACAACCTTTCTAAGAACATGTTATCGTAAGATAACAGAGTTACGTAGCAAAGGTTATGGCCAATTCTAAATTTTAATGAACGCGCGGGCATAATGACGACCCCAGGTCTCTAAGTTGTCTTCCGCTTTGCTGTTTACATCACTCGACGATGTAATAATTTTCTAGGTCTTCGTCTTATTACAAGCTTTGCAGAAACATATTATTGTGAGATAACGGAGTTACATAGAAAAAGTTATGTCCGATTTAAAATTTAACGATCGCACAGGCATAACGATGCTCTGGGGTCTCTAAGTAGTCTTACGCTATGCTATCTATATCATTCAATGATTTGATACTATTCAAGCGCCTTCATCTCATCGTAAGCATTCCAGAAACATATCATAATAACAAAATGGAGTTGTGAAGCAAAAGTTATGCCAGATTTAAAATTTACCGACTGCTCGGGCATAACGACCACTACAGGTCTCCAAGTTATCTTCCGCTATGCCGTTTATGTCCTTCAATGATGTAATAATTTTCCTGTGCCTTTGTCTTATCACAAGCTTTGCAAAAACATATTATAATAAGAAAACGAAGTTACATAGTAAAAGTTATGGCCGATATAAGATGTTAACATCTACGTGGGCCTAACAACATGCCTAGGTCTCCAAAGTTATCTTCCACTACGCTGTTTACATCGTCCATTGATGTAATAATTTTCTAGGGCCTTTGTCTTATTACAAGATTTCTAGAAACATATTATAATAAGAAAACGGAGTTACGTAACAAAAGTTATAACCAATTTAAAATTTTAACGACCGTGCGAGCTTAACGACGACCCCAGGTCTCCAAGTAGTCTTCCGCTATGCTGTTTACATCACCTGATGATGTAATAATTTTCCAGGGCCTTCGTCTTATTACAAGTGCTGTAGAAACATATTATCGTAAGATAACGAAGTTACGTACATAAGTTACGTCTGATTTAAAATTTAACCACCACACGGGTATAACGATGCTCTGGGTCACCGAGTAGTCTTACGCTATGCTATTTGTATCATCCAATGATGTGATAATTTTCCAAGGCCTTCGTCTCATCGTAAGCTTTCAAGAAACATATCATAGTAACAAAACGGAGTTGTGTAGCAAAAGTTATGCCAGATTTAAGATTTACCGACCACGCAGGCATAACGACCACCATAGGTTTCAAAGTTGTCTTCCGCTATGCTGTTTACATCCTCCAATGATGCAACAATTTTCTAGTACCTTCATCCTATCACAAGCTTTGCAGAAACATATTATAATAAGAAAATGGAGTTACGTAGTAAAAGTTATTGCCGATTTAAGATGTTAACGGTCACGCAGCCCTAACAACGACCCAAGGTCTCCAAGTTGTGTTCTGCTAGGCTTTTTACATCTCCCAATGATGTAATAATTATCCTGGACCTTTGTCTTATTACAAGCTTTCTAGAAACATATTATAATAAGAAAACAGACTTACATATCAAAAGTATGGCCAATTTGAAATTTTATTGACCATGCAGGCATAACAGCGACCCCAGGTCTCCAAGTTGTCTTCCGCTATGCTGTTTACATCACCCGATGATGTAATAATTTTCCAGTGTCTTTGTCTTATTACAAGCTTTCGAGAAACAAATTATCATAAGATAACGGAGTTACGTATAAAAAGTTATGTCTGATTTAAAATTTAACGACCGCGCCGGCATAACGACACTCCTGGGTCTCCAAGTAGTCTTACGCTATGATATCTGTATTATCCAATGATTTGATATTGTTCGAGGGCCTTCGTCTCATCACAAGCTTGCCAGAAACATATCATAATAATAAAACAGAGTTGTGTTTCAAAAGTTATGCTAGATTTAATATTTACCCAGTGCGCGGGTATGACGACGACCACAGGTCTCGAAGTAGTGTTACGCTATGCTATCTGTATCATCCAGTGATGGGATAATTTTCCAGGGCCTTCGTCTCATTGCGAGCTTTCCAGAAACTTAACATAATAACAAAACGGAGTTGTGTAGCAAAAGTTATGCCAGATTTAAGATTTACCGATCGCACAGGCATAACAACTATCACAGGTTTCCAAGTTATCTTCCGCTATACTGTTTACATATTCCAATGATGTAATAATTTTCCAGTGCCTTCGTCTTATCACAAGCTTTGCAGAAACACATTATAATAAGAAAACAGAGTTACGTAGTAAAAGTTATGGTCGATTTATGATGTTAACATCCGCGCGGGCCTAATAACAACCCCAGGTCACCAAGTGGTTTTCCATTACGCTGTTTACATCTCCCAATGGTGTAATAATTTTCTAAGGCCTTTGTCTTACTATAACCCTTCTAGAAACATATTATAATAAGAAAATGGTGTTATGTAGCAAAAGTTATGGCCAATTTAAAATTTTAACGATCGCGCGAGCCTAATGACGACCCTAAGTCTCTAAGTAGTCTTCCGCTATGCTGTTTACATCACCAGATGATGTAATAGTTTTCCTGGTCTTTCGTCTTATTACAAGCATTACAGAAATATATTATCATAAGATAACAAAGTTACCTAGGTAAGTTACCTATATATTATTACAAGCATTGCATAAACGTATTATTGTAAGAAAACGGAGTTACGTGGCAAAAGTTATGTTTGATCTAAAATTTAACGACTGTGCGGGCACAACGACGCCCCTGGGTCTCCAAGTAGTCTTACACTATGCTATCTGTGTCATCCAATGATGTGATAGTTTTCACGGCCTTCGTCTCATCGTAAGCTTTCCAGAAACATATCATAACAAAAAATGGAGTTGTGTAGCAAAAGTTATACCCGATTTAAAATTTATCGATCACGTGGGCATAACGATAACCCCAAGTCTCCAACTAGTCTTCTGCCATGCTATTTACATCACCTAATAATGTAATAATTTTCCAAGGCCTTCATGTCATTACAAACCTTGCAAAAACATCTTATCATATGAAAACGGAGTTACGTAGCAAAAGTTTTTCTGATTTAAAATTTAACGACCGCGTGGGCATAACGACACTCTTGGGTCTCCGAGTAGTCTTACGTTATGCTATCTGTATCATTCAATGGTGTAATAATTTTCAGGGGCCTTTGTCTCATTGCAAGATTTCCAGAAACATATTATAAAGAGAAAACAGAGCTACGTCGTAAAAGTTACGACCGATTTGATATTTAACGACTGCGCGGCATAACGACAACCCTAGGTCTCCAAGCAGTCTTCTGCTTTGCCATCTACATCATCCAATGGTGTAATAATTTTTCATGGCCTTCATCTCATTACAAGCTTTGAACAAACATATTATAGTAAAAAAATGGAGTTAGGTAGCAAAAAGTTATCGCCGATTTAAAATTTTAACGATGGCGCGGGCATAACGACGACCCTAAGTCTCCAAGAATTTTTCCGCAATGCTGTTTACATAACCCAATGATGTAATAATTTTCCATGGCCTTCATCTTATTACAAGCATTCCAAAAACATATTATTGTAAGAAAATGGAGTTACGTAGCAAAAGTTATTTCTGATTTAAAATTTAACGACTGTGCGGGCATAACGACGCCCCTGGTTCACTAGGTAGTCTTACGCTATGCTATTTCTATCATCCATTGATTTGATAATTTTCTAAGGCCTTTGTCTCATTGCAAACTTTCAAGAAACATATCATAATAATAACAAAACGGAGTTGTGTGGAAAAAGTTATGCCAGATTTAAGATTTACCGACTGCGTAGGCATAACGACAACCACATGTCTCCAAGTAGTCTTCCGCTATGCTGTTCACATCTTCCAATGATATAATAATTTTCTAGGGCCTTTGTCATGTTACAAGCTTTCCAGAAACATATTATAATAAGAACACAGAGTTATGTAGCAAACATTTTCTCTGATTTAAAATTTTAACGACCGCGCGAGCATAACGATGACCCTAGGTCTCTCTGTAGTCTTCGGCTATGTTGTTTACATCATCCGATGATGTAATAATTTCCAAGGCCTTCGTCTTATTACAAGTGTTGCAGGAACATATTATCGTAAGATAATGGAGTTACGTAGCAAAAGTTAAGTCCGATTTAAAATTTAACAACCGCGTGGGCATAGCGACGCTCCTGGGTCTCCAAGTAGTCTTATGCTATGCTATCTGTATCATTTAATGATGTAATAATTTTCAAGGGCCTTCATCTCATCACAAGCTTTCCAAAAACATATTATAACAAGAAAATGGAGTTACGTAGCAAAAGTTATGACCGATTTTAGATTTAACGACCGCACGGGCATAACGACGACCCTAGGTCTCCAAGTAGTCTTCCGCTATGCTATGCTATCTACATCACAACATGATGTAATAATTTCCCATGACCTTCATCACATTACAAGCTTTCCAGAAACATATTAAAATCAAAAAACGGAGTCATGTAGCAAAAGTTATGGCCGATTAAAAATTTTAACGACCGTGCGGGCATTACGACGACCCCAGTTCTCCAAGCAGTCTTCCCCTATGCTGTTTACACGACCCAACCATTAATTAATTATTTTATTGCAATCATTCCAGAAACATATTATTCTCTAAAAATGGAGTTATGTAGCAAAAGTTATGTTCGATCTGAAATTTAACGACTGCAGGGACACAATGACACCCCTTAGTCTCTAGGTAGTCTTACGCTATCCTATCTGTATCAACCAATGGTGTGATAATTTTCCAGGGCCTTCGTCTCATTGCAAGCTTTCTAGAAACATATCATAGTAACAAAACGGAATTGTGTAGCAAAAGTTATGCCCGATTTTAGATTTACCAACCGCGCGGGCATAACTACGACCCCAAGGCTCTAAGTAGCCTTCCACTATGTTGTCTACATCTCCAAACGATGTAACAATTTTTTAGTGCCTTTGTCTTATCACAAGCTTTGTAGAAACATACTATAATAAGATAACAGAGTTACGTAGTAAAAGTTACGGCCGATTTAAGATGTTAACGACCGCGTGGGCTTAACAATGACCCCAGGTCTCCAAGTTATCTTCCGCTAGGCTAATTACATCTCCCAATGATGTAATAATTTTCTAGGGCCTGTCTTATTACAAGCTTTCAAGAAACTCAGTATAAAAAGAAAACGGAGTTGCATGGCAAAAGTTATGGCCAATTTAAATCTTTTATGACCGCATGGGTATAGCAGCGACCCCCGGTCTCTAAGTAATCTTCCCCTATGCTATTTAGATCACCCGATGATGTAATAATTTTCCAGCATCTTCGTCTTATTACAAGCTTTGCAGAAACATATTATCGTAAGATAAGGGACCATTGTAGCAAAAGTTATGTCCGATTTTAAATTTAACGACCGTGGGGGTATAACGACGCTCCTGGGCCTCCAAGTAGTCTTATGCTATGCTATCTATCTCATTCAATGATTTGATAATGTTCAAGGGCCTTCGTCTCGTCGTGAGCTTTCCGGAAACATATTATAAAAGGAAAATGGAGTTACGTCGTAAAAGTTAAGGCCGATTTTAGATTTAATGACCACTCAGGCATAACAACGGCCCTAGGTCTCTAAGTAGTCTTTCGCTATGCTATCTACATCACCCAACGGTGTAAGAATTTCCCATGGCCTTCGTCTCATTACAAGTTTTCTAGAAACATATTATAATAAGAAAACGGATTCACGTAGCAAAAGTTATGTCCGATTTAAAATTTAACGATCGCGCGGCCATAACGACGCCCCTGGGTCCTAAAGTAATCTTACGCTATGCTATTTGTATCATCCAATGATGTGATAATTTTCT
The DNA here is from genome assembly GCA_003260245.2 of Sideroxylon spinosum. NCBI lineage: Eukaryota > Viridiplantae > Streptophyta > Magnoliopsida > Ericales > Sapotaceae > Sideroxylon > Sideroxylon spinosum. Next base: position 15,941 of record QLOD02145581.1, on the reverse strand, counting down.
AAGGCCTTTATCGCATCATAAGTTTTTCGGAAACATATCGTAATAAAAAAACGGAGTTGTGTAGCGAAAGTTATGCCAGATTTAAAATTTATTGACTGCGCAGGCAAAACGACGACCCTAGGTCTCCAAGTAGTCTTCCGCTGTGCTAACTACATCACTAATGATGTAATAATTTTCCAGTGCATTCGTGTTATTACAAGCTTTGAAGAAATATATTATAATAAGAAAACGGACTTTTATAGCAAAAGTTATCGCCGATTTAAAATTTTAACGATCACGCGGGCATAATGACAACCCTAGGTCTCCAAGAAGTTTTTTGTAATGCTGTTTACATAACCCAATGATGTAATAATTTTTTAGGGCCTTTGTCTTATTACAAGCATTCCAGAAACATTTTATTGTAAGAAAAGGGAGTTACGTAATAAAAGTTATGTCCAATTTAAAATTTAACGACCGCGCGGGAATAACGACGTCCCTGGGTCACTATGTAGTCTTATGCTCTGCTATTTGTATCATCCGATGATTTGAAAATTTTCTAGGGCTTCGTCTCATCGCAAACTTTTAAGAAACATATCATAATAATAACAAAACAGAGTTGTGTGGAAAAAAGTTATGCCAGATTTAAGATTTACCAACTGCGCGGGCAAAATGACGACCACAGGTCTCTAAGTAGTCTTCCGCTATGCTATTTACATCTCCCAATGTTGTGAAAATTTTCCAAGGCCATCGTCTCCTAGCAAGCTTACAAAACGGAGTTATGTAGCAAAAGTTATGCCCGATTTTAGATTTACCGACCGCGTGGTCATAACTATGACCCCAAGGCCCGAAGTAGCCTTCCCCTATGCTGTCTACATCTTCAAATTATGTATTAATTTTCCAGTGCCTTCGTCTTATCACAGGCTTTGTAAAAACATATTATAATAAGAAACAGAGTTATGCAGTAAAAGTTACGGCCTATTTAAGCTGTTAACGACCGCGCAGGCTTAACAACGAACCCAAGTCTCCAAGTTGTCTTCCGCTAGGCTGATTACATCTCCCAATGATGTCATAATTTTCTAGGGCCTTTGTTTTATTACAATCTTTCTAAAAACATACTATAATAAGAAAACGGAGTTACATAGCAAAAGTTATGGTCAATTTAAGATTTTAACGACCGCATAACGGTGATCCCAGGTCTCCAAGTAATCTTCCCCGATACTGTTTACATCACCCAATGATGTAATAATTTTTCAGGGTCTTTATCTTACTACAAGCTTTGCAGAAACATACTATCATAAGATAACGGAGTTATGTAGCAAAAGTTATGGCCAATTTAAGATTTTAATGACTGCGCGGGCATAACGACGATCCACGGTCTCCAACTAGTCTTCCGCTATGCTGTTTGCATCACCAATGATGTGATAATTTTCTTTGGCCTTCGTCTTACTACAAGCTTTGCAGAAACATATTATAAAAAGAAAACGGAGTTACATCACAAAAGTTAGGGCCGATTTTAGATTTAATGACCACACGGGCATAACGACGGCCCTAGGGCTCCATGTAATCTTTCGCTATGCTATCTACATCACCCAATGGTGTAAGAATTTCCCATGGCCTTCGTCTCATTACAAGCTTTCCAAAAACATATTATAAGCAGAAAACGGATTTACGTAGCAAAAGTTATGTCTGATTCAAAATTTAACGACCGCGCGATCATAACGACGCCCCTGGATCTCCAAGTAGTCGTACGCTATGCTATCTGTATCATCCAATGAAATGATAATTTTCCAGGCTCTTCATCGCATTGCAAGTTTTCCAGAAACATATCTTAATAAAAAAAATGGAGTTGTGTTGCAAAAGTTTAGCCCAATTTAAGATTTATCGACCTCGCGAGCAAAACGACGACTCCAAGTCTCCAAGTATTCTTCCACTATGGTAACTACATCATCAATGATGTAATAATTTTCCAATGCATTCGTGTTATTACAAGCTTTGAAGAAACATATTATAATAAGAAAACGGAGTTAGGTAGCCAAAGTTATTACCGATTTAAAATTTTAACGACCGCGCGAGCATAACGACAGCTCGAGGTCTCCAAGTGGTCTTCTGCTCTACTGTTAACAGCACCAAAGGATGTAATAAATTTCCAGGACCTTCGTCTTATTACAAGCTTTGTAGAAACTTAGTATCGTAAGAAAACAGAGTTACGTAGCAGAAGTTATGGCCAATTTAAGATTTTAACGACTCGGCGGGCATAACGATGACCCAAGGTCTCCGAATAGTCTTCCGCTATGCTGTTTACATCACCAATGCTGTAATAATTTTCTTCAGCCTTCATCTTACTACAAGCTTTGCAAAAACATATTATAATAAGAAAACGGAGTTACGTAGCAAAAGTTCCGCTACGTTATCTGTATAATCCAATGATGTGATAATTTTCCAGGGCCTTCATCTCAATGGATGATTTCCAGAAAGCTATTATAATGAGAAAATAGAGTTACGTAGCAGAAGTTATGGCCGATTTTTGACTTAACGACCGCACGGGCATGACGACGACCCTAGGTCTCCAAGTAGTTTTCTGCTATGCTATCCACATCACAACATGATGTAACAATTTCCCATGGCCTTCATCTCATTTCAAGCTTTCGAGAAACATATTATAATAAGAAAACAGAGTTACAAAGGAAACTTATGGCCGATTAAAAATTTTAATGACTGCGCGGGCATAACGACGGCCATAGGTCTCCAAGTAGTCTTTTATTATGCTATTTACATCACCCAATGATGTAATAATTTTCCAGGGCCTTCCTCTTTTTACAAGCTTTACAGAAACATATTATCGTAAGATAACGGAGTTACGTAGCAGAAGTTGTGTCCAATTTAAAATTTAAAGATAGCGTGGCACAACGATGGTCTTGGGTCTCCAAGAAGTCTTACGCTCTGCTATCTGTATCATCCAATGATGGGATAATTTTCCAAGGCCTTCGTCTCAACACAAGCTTTCCAGAAACATAACATAATAACAAAACGGAGTTGTGTAGCAAACGTTATGCCAGATTTAAAATTTATCGACCGCGCGAGCAAAATGACGACCACAGGTCTCCAAGTAGTCTTTCGCTATGCTGTTTACATCTCCCAATGATGTAATAATTTTCCAGTGCCTTTGTCTTATCACAAGTTTTGTAGAAACATATTGTAATAAGAAAACGGAGTTACGTAGTAAAAGTTATGGCCGATATAAGTTGTTAACGTCCGCGCGGGCCTAACAAAGATCCAAGGTCTCCAATCTGCCTTCCGCTAGGTTGTTTACATCTCCCAACTATGTAATAATTCTCCAAGGCGTTTGTCTTATTACAAGCTTTCTAGAAATATATTATAATAAAAAACAGAGTTACATAGCAAAAGTTATGGCCACTTTAAAATTTTAACGACCGTGTTGTCATAACGGCGGCCCCAGGTCTTCACCCAATAACGTAATAATTTTCAAGGGTCTTCATCTTACTACAAACTTTGCAGAAATATATTATCGTGAGATAACGGAGTTACGTAGCAAAATTTATGTCTGATTTAAAATTTAACGACCGAGCAGGCATAACGACGCTCCTGGGTCTCCAAGTAGTCTAACGCTATGCTATCTGTATCATCTAATGATGTGATAATTATTCTAGGCCTCCGTCTCATCGTAAGCTTTCCAGAAATATGTCATAGTAACAAAACAAAGTTGTGTAGAAAAGGTTACGCCCGATTTTAGATTTACCGACCGCGCGGGCATAACGACAACCCCAGGTTTCCAAGTAGCCTTCCGCTATGCTGTCTGCATCTCCTAATGATGTAATAATTTTCCACTGCCTTCGTCTAACCATAAGCTTTGCAGAAACCTATTATTATAAGAAAACGGAGTTACAGTTAGTTGCTAAAACCTTAGTGGTAACAAATCCCTCTGATCTATCAACTGAGTAGTAAGCCTCCTTGGGATAATCATCAATCTCTCTTCCTATCCAAATTAGTAAAAGTTATGGCTGATTTAAGATGTTAACGGCCGCGCGAGCCTAACAATAACCCCAGGTCTCCAAGTTGTCTTCCGCCAAGCTGCTTACATCCCCTAATGATATAATAATTTTTCAGGGCCTTTGTCTTGTTACAAGCTTTCAAGAAAAATATTATAATAAGAAAACGGAGTTACATAGCAAAAGTTATGGCCAATTTAAAAATTTAATGACCGCGCGAGCATAACGGCAACCCCAGGTCTCCAAGTAGTCTTCCACTATGCTGTTTACATCACCCGATAACATAATAATTTTCAAGGGTCTTTGGCTTACTACAAGCTTTGCAGAAATATATTATCGTAACATAACGGAGTTACGTAGAAAAAGCTTTGTCCGATTTAAAATTAACGACTGCACAGACATAACGACGCTCATGGGTCTCCATGTAGCCTAACGCTATGCTATCTGTATCGTTCAATGATTTGATAATTTTGAAGGGCCTTCGTCTCATCGCAAGCTTTCTCAAAACATATTATAATAAGAAAACGGAGTTACGTAACAAAAGTTGTGGCCAAGTTTAGATTTAGCAACCGCGCGGGCATAACCTTGACCCTAAGTCTCCAAGTAGTCTTTCGCTATGCTATCCACAACATAACATGGTTTGACAATCTCCCACGGCCTTTGTCTCATTGTAAGCTTTCCAGAAACATATTATAACAAGAAAATGGGATTACATTCCAAAAGTTATGGCCGATTTAAAATTTTAACAACCGCACGGGCATAACGACGACCCCCGATCTCCAAGTAGTTTTCCTTATGCTGTTTACACCACCCAATATTGTAATAAATTTCCAGGGCCTTTGTCTTATTACAAGTATTCCAGAAACATATTATTGTAGGAAAACAAAGTTAGGTATCAAAAGTTATGTCTGATTTAAAATTTACTGACCGCGCATGCACAACGACGCCCCTGGGTCTCCAAGTAGTCTGTAGCTATGCTATCTATATCATCTAATGATGTGATAATTTTTCAAGGCCTTCGTCTCATCGTAACCTTTCCAGAAACTTATCACAATAAAAAAATGGTGATGTGGAGCAAAAGTTATGCCCGATTTTAGATTTGCGGATCGCGCGGGTATAACGACCCCAGGTCTCCAAGTAGCCTTCCGCTATGCTGTTTACATCTCCCAATCGTGTAATAATTTTCCAGGGCCATCATCTTATTACAAACTTTGTAAAAACATATTATCGTAAGATAACAGAGTTACGTAGAAAAAGTTATGGTCGATTTTTTACTTAACGACTGCGCGGGCATAACGGCGACCCCAAGTCTCCAAGTAGTTTTCCCGTATGCTGTTTACACCACCCAATGTTGTAATAATTTTCTAGGACATTCGTTTTATTACAACCATTCCAGAAATATATTATTGTAGGAAGATAGAGTTACGTAGAAAAAGTTATGTCCGATTTAAAATTTAACGACCGCGCGTGCACAACGACGCCCCTCAGTCTCCAACTAGTCTTACGCTATGCTATCTGTATCACCAAATGATGTGATGATTTTCCAGGGCCTTCGTCTCATCGTAACCTTTCCAGAAATATATCATAATAAAAAAAAACGGAGTTGTGTAGTAAACGTTATATCCGATTTTAAATTTACTGACCATGCGGGCATAACGACGACCCTAGTCTCCAAGTAGCCTTCTACTATACTGTTTCCATCTCCCAATGATGCAATAATTTTCCAACGCCTTCATCTTATCACAAGCATTGTAGAAACATATTATAATAAGAAAACGGAGTTACGTAGTAAAACTTATTGCCGATTTAAGATGTTAACGACCGCGCCTGCCTAACAACGACCCCAGGTCCCCAATTTGTCTTCTACTAGGCTGTTTACATCTCCCAATGATGTAATAATTGTCCAGGGCTTTTGTCTTATTATGAGCTTTCTAGAAACATATTATAATAAGAAAACAGAGTTAGTTACCAAAAGTTACGGCCAATTTAGAATTTTAACGACCGCGTGGGCATAACGGCGACCCAGGTCTCAAAGAAATCTTCCGCTATGCTGTTTACATCACCCGATAACGCAATAATTTTGCAGGGTCTTCGTCTTTCTACAAGATTTATAGAAACATATTATCATGAAATAACAGAGTTACGTAGCAAAGGTTATATCCGATCTAAAATTTAACGACCGCACGGGCACAACAACGATCCTGGGTCTCCAAGTAGTCTGACGCTATGTTTTATGTATCATCCAATAATGTCAAAATTTTCCAGGGCCTCCGTCTCATCGCAAGCTTTCTAAAAACATGTCATAATAACAAAACGGAGTTATGTAGAAAAGGTTATACCGGATTTTAGATTTACTGACCGCGCTGGCATAACGACGACCTCAGGTTTCCAAGTGGCCTTCCGCTATGCTGTCTTCATCTCCCAATGATGTAATAATTTTCCACTGCCTTTGTCTAATCACAAGCTTTGTAGAAACCTATTATTATAAGAAAACGGAGTTACAGTCAGTTGTAAACACCCTAGTGGTAACAAATTTCTCTGATATATGAACTGAGTAGTAAGCCTCCTTAGGATAATCATCAATCTCTCTTCCTATCCAAATTAGTAAAAGTTACGACCGATTTAAGATGTTAATGGTCGTGCGGCCTAACAACGACCCCAGGTCTCCAAGTTATCTTCCACCAGGCTGTTTACATCTCCCAATGATGTAATAATTTTTCAGGGCCTTTGTCTTATTACAAGCTTTCTAGAAACATATTATAATAATAAAACGGAGTTACATAGCAAAAGTTATGGCCAATTTAAAATTTTAACGACTGCACGGGCATAACGGTGACCCCAGGTCTCCAAGTAATCTTCCGCTATGCTGTTTACATTACCCGATAACGTAATAATTTTTAAGGGTCTTCGTCTTACTACAAGCTTTGTAGAAATATATTATCATAAGATAACGGAGTTGCATAACAAAAGTTATGTCTGATTTAAAATTTAACGACCGCGCGGGCATAACGACACTCCTGGGTCTCCAAGTAGTCTAACACTATGCCATTTGAATCAGCCAATGATGTGAAAATTTTTCAGGGCCTTCGTCTCATCGCAAGCTTTCTAGGAACATGTCATAATAACCAAACAGAGTTGTGTAGAAAAGGTTATGCCTGATTTTAGATTTGCTGACCGCTTGGGCATAACGATGACCCCAGGTTTCCAAGTAGCCTTCCGCATGCTGCCTACATCTCCCAATGAGGCAATAATTTTGCACTGACTTTGTCTAATCACAAGCTTTGTGGAAATATATTATTATAAGAAAACGGAGTTACAGTCAATTGCTAAAACCCTAGTGGTAACAAATCTCTTTGATCTGTCAACTGAGTAGTAAGCCTCCTTGGGATAATCACCAATCTCTCAACCTATCTAAATTAGTAAAAGTTATGATCGATTTAAGATGTTAACGGCTGCGCGGGCCGAACACCGACCCCAACTCCAAGTTATCTTCCGCGAGGCTGTTTACATCTCCCAATGATGTAATAATTTTTCAAGGCCTTTGTCTTATTACAAGCTTTTTAAAAACATATTATAACAAGAAAACAGAGTTATAAAGCAAAAGTTATGGCCAATTTAAAATTTTAACGACTGCACGCCCAGGTCTCCAAGTAATCTTTCGCTATGCTATTTACATCACCTGATAATGTAATAATTTTTAAGGGTCTTCGTCTTACTACAAGATTTACAGAAATATATTATTTTAAGATAACGGAGTTACGTAGAAAAAGTTATGTCTGATTTAAAATATAACAACCGCGCAGGCATAACGACGCTCTTGGGTCTCCAAGTAGTCTAACGCTATGCTATTTGTATCATCCATTGATGCGAAAATTTTTCAGGGCCTCCGTCTCATCGCAAGCTTTCCAGGAACATGTCATAATAACAAAATAGAGTTGTGTAGAAAAGGTTATGCCCGATTTTAGATTTACCGACCGCCTGGGTATAACGATGACCTCAGGTTTCCAGTAGCCTTCCTCTATGCTATCTACATCTTCCAATGATGTAATAATTTTTCATTGCCTTTGTCTAATCACAAGCTTTGCAAAAACATATTATTATAAGAAAACAGAGTTAAAGTCAGTTGCTAAAACCTTAGTGGTAACAAATCTCTCTGATCTATCAACTGAGTAATAAGCCTCGTTGGGATAATCATTAATCTCTCTTCCTATCCAAATTAGTAAATGTTATGACCGATTTAAGACGTTAACGGCCGCGCGGGCCTAACAACGACCCCAGGTCTCCAAGTTATCATCCGCGAGGCTGTTTACATCTCCTAATGATGTAATAATTTTCCAAAGCCTTTGACTTATTACAAGCTTTCTAGAAACATATTATAATAAGAAAACGGATTTACGTAGCAAAACTTGTGGCCAATTTAAAATTTGAACGACCGCGCGGGCATAAGGTGACCCCAGGTCTCCAAGTATTCTTCCGCTATGCTGTTTACATCACCCTATAATGTAATAATTTTCAAGGGTCTTCGTCTTACTACAAGCTTTGCAGAAATATATTATGATAAGATAACGGAGTTACGTAGCAAAAGTTATGTCTGATTTAAAATTTAATGACCCCGCAGGCATAATGACGCCCCTGGGTCCCTAAGTAGTCTAAAGCTATGCTATTTTACCATCCAATGATGTGAAAATTTTCCAGGCCTCCGTCTCGTCGCAAGTTTTCCAGGAACAGTTAATATTAACAAAACAGAGTTATGTAGAAAAGGTTATGCCTGATTTTAGATTTGCCGACCGCCCGGGCATAACAATGACCCCAAGTTTCCAAGTAGCCTTCCGCTATGCTGTCTACATCTCCCAATGATGTAACAATTTCCCACTACCTTTGTCTAAACACAAGCTTTGTAGAAACATATTATTATAAGAAAATAAATTTATAGTCAGTTGCTAAAACCCTAGTGGTAACAAATCTCTCTGATCTATCAACTAAGCAATAAGCCTCCTTCGGATAATCATCAATCCCTCTTTCTATTCGAATAAGTAAAAGTTATCACTGATTTAAGATGTTAACAGCCACGCGGGCCTAACAACGACCCCAAGTCTCCAAGTTATCTGCCGCAAGGCTGTTTACATCGCCTAATGATGTAATAATTTTCCAGGGCCTTTGTCTTATTACAAGCTTTCTAGAAACATATTGTAATAAGAAAACGGAGTTATATGGCAAAAGCTATAGCCAATTTAAAATTTTAACGACCGCGCGGGCATAACGGTAACCCTAGGTCTCCAAGTAGTCTTCCGCTATGCTGTTTACATCACCCGATAATGTAATAATTTTCAAGGGTCTTCATCTTACTACAAGCTTTGAAGAAATATATTTTCGTAAGATAACGGAGTTACATAGCAAAAGTTATGTTCGATTTAAAATTTAACGACCGCGCAGGCATAACGAAGCTCCTAGGTCTCCATTTAGTCTAACGCTATGCTATCTTTATAATTCCACGATTTCATAATTTTCGTGGGCCTTCGTCTCATCGCAAGTTTTCCAAAAACATATTATAACAAGAAAACGGAGTTACGTAGCAAAAGTTATGGCCGATTTTAGATTTAACAACCCCGCGAGCATAACCACGACCCTAATTCTCTAAGTAGTCTTCCGCTGTGCTATCTATAGCACAACATGATTTAACAATTTCCCACGGCCTTCATCTCATTGTAAGCTTTCCAAAAACACATTACAACAAGAAAACGGAGTTACATAGCAAATCTTATGGCCGATTTAAAATTTTGAAAATCACGAGGGCATAACGGTGACCCTAGGTCTCCAAGTAGTCTTCCGCTATACTGTTTACATCACCCGATAATGTAATAATTTTCAAGGGTCTTCATCTCACTAAAAGCTTTGAAGAAATATATTATCGTGAGATAACGGAGTTACATAGCAAAAGTTATGTTCGATTTAAAATTCAACGACCGCGCAGGCATAACGAAGCTTCTGGGTCTCCATTTAGTCTAACGCTATGCTATCTTTATAATCAACGATTTGATAATTTTCGAGGGCCTTCGTCTCATTGTAAGCTTTTCGAAAACATATTATAACAAGAAAACGGAGTTACGTAGCAAACGTTATGGCCGATTTTAGATTTAACGACCGTGCGGGCATAACCAGAACCCTAAGTCTCCAAGCAGTCATCCGCTATGCTATCTATAACACAACCTGATTTAACAATTTCCCACGGCCTTCATCTCATTGCAAGCATTCCAAAAACACATTATAATAAGAAAACGGAGTTACATAGCAAATCTTATGGCCGATTTAAAATTTTAAAAATCGCGGGGGCATAACGGTGACCCTAGGTCTCCAAGTAGTCTTCCGCTATGCTGTTTACATCGCCCGATAACGTCATAATTTTCAAGGGTCTTCATCTTACTACAAGCTTTGAAGAAATATATTATCGTAAGATAACGGAGTTACATAGCAAAAGTTATGTTCGATATAAAATTTAACGACCGCGTAGGCATAACGAAGCTCTTGGGTCTCCATTTAGTCTAACGCTATGCTATCTTTATAATTCAATGATTTGATAATTTTCGAGGGCCTTCGTCTCATCACAAGCTTTTCGGAAACATATTATAACAAGAAAACAGAGTTACGTAGCAAAAGTTATGGCCGATTTTATATTTAACAACCGCGTAGGCATAACCACGACCCTAAGTCTCCAAGTAGTCTTCCGCTATGCTATCTATAACACAACATGATTTAATAATTTTCCACGGCCTTCATCTCATTGCAAGCTTTCCAGAAACACATTATAACAAGAAAATGGAGTTACATAGCAAAAGTTATGGCCAATTTAAAATTTTAAAAACCGCAGGGGCATAACGGCTACCCTAGGTCTCTAAGTAGTCTTCCCCTATGCTGTTTGCCTCACCTGATATTGTAATAATTTTCAAGGGTCTTCATCTTACTACAAGCTTTGAAGAAATATATTGTCATAAGATAACGGAGTTACATAGCAAAAGTTATGTTCGATTTAAAATTTAACGACGCGCAGGCATAACGAAGCTCCTAGGTCTCCATTTAGTCTAACGCTATGCTATCTTTATAATTCAACGATTTGATAATTTTCGTGGGCCTTCGTCTCAACACAAGCTTTCCGAAAACATATTATAACAAGAAAATGGAGTTACGTAGCAAACGTTATGGCCGATTTTAGATTTAACAACCGCACGGGCATAACCATGACCCTAAGTCTCCAAGTAGTCTTTCGCTATGCTATCTATAAAACAACATGATTTAACAACTTCCCACGGCCTTCATCTCATTGTAAGCTTTCCAGAAGCACATTATAACAAGAAAACGGAGTTACATAGCAAAGGTTATGGCCAATTTAAAATTTTAAAAACCGCGAGGGCATAACGGCTACCCTAGGTCTCCAAGTAGTCTTCCGCTATGCTATTTACATCACCCGATAATGTAATAATTTTCAAGGGTCTTCATCTTACTACAAGCTTTGAAGAAATATATTATCGTAAGATAACGGAGTTACATAGCAAAAGTTATGTTCGATTTAAAATTTAACGACTGCGCAGGCATAACGAAGCTCCTGGGTCTCCATTTAGTCTAACGCTATGCTATCTTTATAATTCAATGATTTGATAATTTTCGTGGGCCTTCATCTCATCGTAAGCTTTCCGAAAACAAATTATGACAAGAAAACAGAGTTACGTAGCAAAAGTTATGGTCGATTTTAGATTTAACAACCGCACGGGCATAACCACGACCCTAAGTCTCCAAGTAGTCTTCCGCTAAGCTATCTATAACACAACATGATTTAAAAATTGCCCACGGCCTTCATCTCATTGCAAGCTTTCCAGAAACACATTATAAATTTATGGCCGATTTGAAATTTTAAAAACCGCGGGGGCATAACGGCGACCCTAGATCTCCAAGTAGTCTTCCGCTATGCTGTTTACATCACCCGATAATGTGATAATTTTCAAGGGTCTTCATCTTACTACAAGCTTTGAAGAAATATATTATCGTAAGATAACGGAGTTACATAGCAAAAGTTATGTTCGATTTAAATTTAACAATCGCGCAGGCATAACGAAGCTGCTGGGTCTCTATTTAGTCTAACGCTATGCTATCTTTATAATTCAACGATTTGATAATTTTCGAGGGCCTTCGTCTCATCGTGCGCTTTTCAAAAACATATTATAACAAGAAAACGGAGTTACGTAGCAAACGTTATGGCTGATTTTTGATTTAACGACCGCACGGGCATAACCACGACCCTAAGTCTCCAAGTAGTCTTCCACTATGCTATCTATAACACAACATGATTTAACAATTTCCCACGGCCTTCGTCTCATTGCAAGTTTCCAGAAACACATTATAACAAGAAAACGGAGTTATATACCAAAAGTTATGGCCGATTTTAAAATTTTAACAACTACGGGGGCGTAACGACGATCCCAGGTCTCCAAGTAGTTCTCCCTATGCTGTTTACACCACCCAATGTTGTAATATTTTTCTCGGGCCTTCGTCTTATGACAAGCATTCCAGAAACATATTATTGTAGGAAAACCGAGTTACGTAGCAAATGTTATGTCTGATTTAAAATTTAGCGGTGGTGCGTGCACAACGATGCCCCTGGGTCTTCAAGTAGTCTGTAGCTATGCTATTTGTATCATCCAATGATGTGATGATTTTCCAGGGCCTTCGTCTCATCACAACCTTTCCAGAAACTTATGATAATAAAAAAACGGAGTTGTGTAGCAAAAGTAATGCCTGATTTTAGATTTACTGACCGCGCAGGCGTAACGACGATCCTAGGTCTCCAAGTAGCATTCCGCTATGCTGTTTGCATCTACCTATCGTGGAATAATTTTCCAGGGCCATCATCTTATTACAAGTTTTACAGAAACATATTATCGTAAGATAATGGAGTTACGTACCAAAAGTAATGGCCGATTTTTTACTTAACGACTGCGCAGGCATAACAGCGACCCTAAGTCTCTAAGTAGTTTTCCCCTAGGCTGTTTGTACCACTCAATGTTGTAATAATTTTCTAGGGCATTTGTCTTATTATAAGCATTCTAGAAACATATTGTTGTAAGAAGATAGAGTTACGTAGAAAAAGTTATGTCCGATTTAAAATTTAACAACCGCGTGCACAACGACGCCCCTCGGTCTATAAGCAGTCTTACACTATGCTATCTGTATCTTCAAATGATGTGATGATTTTCCAGGGCCTTCATCTCATCGTAACCTTTCCAAAAACATATCATAATAAAAACAAATGGAGTTGTGTAGCGAAAGTTATGCCCGATTTTAGTTTTACTGACCACACAGGCATAACGACGACCCCAAGTCTCCAAGTAGCCTTCCGCTATGCTGTTTATATCTCCCAATGATGTAATAATTTTCCAACGCCTTCGGCTTATCACAATTATTGTAGGAACATATCATAATAAGACAGAGTTACGTAGTAAAATTTATTGCCGATTTAAGATGTTAACGGCCACGCGGGCCGAAGAACGACCACAGGTCTTTAATTTGTCTTCCGTTAGGCTGTTTAAATCTCCCAATGATGTAATAATTTTCCAGGGACTTTGTCTTATTTGAGGCTTTCTAGAAATATATTATAATAAGAACACAGAGTTACGTAGCAAAAGTTATGGCCAATTTAAAATTTTAACGATCGCGTCGGCATAACGGCCACCCCAAGTCTCGAAGTAGTCTTCCGCTATGCTGTTTACATCACCCGATGATGTGATAATTTTCCAAGGTCTTCGTCTTACTACAAGCTTTGTAAAAATGAATTATCGTAAGATAACGGAGTTACAAAGGAAAAGTTATGTCCGATCTAAAATTTAACGACCGCACGGGCACGACGACAATCCTGTGTCTCCAAGTAGTCTTACGCTATGCTATCTATATCATCCAATGATGTGATAATTTTCCAGGGCCTCCGTCTAATCGCAAGCTTTGCAGAAACATGTCATAATGTGTGTAGAAAAGGTTATGGCCGATATTAGATTCACCGACCATGCGGGCTTAACGAAGACCCCATGTCTCTAAGTAGCCTTTCGATATGCTGTCTACATCACCCAATGATGTAATAATTTTCCACTGCCTTCATCTAATCACAAGCTTTGCAGAAAGATATTGTTATATTAAAACAGGGTTACAGTAAGTTGCTAAAACTCTAGTGGTAACAAATCTCTCTGATCTATCAATTGTGTAGTAAGCCTCCTTAAGATAATCATCAATATCTCTTCCTATCCAAATTAGTAAAAGTTATGGCCAATTTAAAATGTTAACGACTGCGCGGGCCTAACAATGACCCCACGTCTCCAAGTTCTCTTCCGCGAGTTTTTACATCTCCCATTGATATAATAATTTTCCAGGGCTTTTGTCTTATTACAAGCTTTCTAGAAACATATTATAATAATAAAACGGAGTTACATAGCAAAAGTTATGGCTAATTTAAAAATTTAACGACCGCGCGGGCATAACAGCGATCCCAGGTCCGCTATGCTGTTTACATCACCCGATGATGGAATACTTTTCAAGGGTCTTTGTCTTACTACAAGCTTTGCAGAAATATATTGTCGTAAGATAACGGAGTTACGTAGCAAAAGTTATGTCTGATTTAAAATTTAACGACCACACAGGCCAAACGACGCTCCTGGGTCTCCAAGTAGTCAAACGTTATACTATCTATATCATTCAATGATTTGATAATTTTTGAGGTCTCGTCTCATCACCAGCTTTCTAGAAACATATTATAACAAGAAAACGGAGTTACATAGCAAACGTTATGGCCGATTTTAGATTTAACGACCATGCGAGCATAACCACGACCCTAAGTCTCAAGTAGTCTTCCGCTATGCTATCTACAACATAATATGATTTGACAATTTTCCATGGCCTTCGTCTCATTGCAGGCTTTCCAGAAATATATTATAACAAGAAAAGGAGTTACAGAGCAAAAGTTATGGCCGATTAAAAATTTTAACGACCACGCGGGCATAATGATGACCCAGGTCTCCAAGTAGTTTTCCCTATGCCACTTACACCACCCAATTTTATAATAATTTTCTAGGGCCTTCGGCCTTTTACATGCATTCCAGAAACATACTATTATAGGAAAACAGAGTTACGTAGCAAAAGTTGTGTCTGATTTAAAATTTAATGACCGCGCGTGCACAACGATGCCCCTGGGCCTCCACGTAGTCTGTAGCTATGCTATCTGTATCATCCAATGATGTGATGATTTTTCGGGGCCTTCGTCTCATCGCAACCTTTCCAGAAACTTATTATAATTAAAAAGATGGAGTTGTGTAGCAAAAATTATGCTCGATTTTAGATTTACTGACTGCGCGGGCATAACGACGACCCCAGGACTCCAAGTAGCCTTCCACTACACTGTCTACATCACACAATGATGTAATAATTTTCCACTACCTTCGTCTAATCCCAAGCTTTGTAGAAAAATATTATTATATGAAAACGGAGTTACAGTTAGTTGCTAAGACTCTAGTGCTAAGAAATCTCTCTGATCTATCAACTATGTAGTAAGCCTCCTTGGGATAATCATCAATCTCTCTTCCTATCCGAATTAGTAAAAGTTATGGCCGATTTAAGATGCTAACGGCCGGGCGGGCCTAACAACGACCCCAGGTCTCCAAGTTGTCTTCTGCTTGTTATTACATCTCCCATTGATGTAATAATTTTCCAGTGCCTTTTTCTTATTACAAGCTTTCTAGAAACATATTATAATAAGAAAACGAAGTTACATAGCAAAAGTTATGGCAAATTTAAAAGTTTAACGACTGTGTGGACATAATGGCGACCCCAGGTCTCCAAGTAGTCTTCTGTTATGCTGTTTACATCACCCAATAATGTAATAATTTTCAAGGGTCTTCATCTTACTACAAGCTTTGCTGAAATATG
>QLOD02145538.1:0-16694 GCA_003260245.2 Sideroxylon spinosum | reverse complement strand
ACTCCTAATCTTATTCGAAATTGTATTTTCAAGCCTTTAATATTAAATACTTATTATCTCTCCACGTTAAGATTACAGATATCTACCAATTGAATTTAATTACTGACAATCTAATTTAATCAGCCTTTTATTTTTCTTAAGACTTCTCCACTTAACTTATTTGATTTATCGGATTTAAAATCCATTTACAAAATTTGATACACTTAAAACTTATAAGCTTCCTCACATCAATCCAATTTATCAGGACGTGGATTCCTTCAACTATTAATTTTCATCATATATATAATGTTATTGCCCAATCGACTAAGTTTATTGACTCATATAGAATCTCACTCTTTGTGTAATCAAAGCAACAATCACCATATACACATGTCTAAGAATAGAATTCGGATTAAGAGAATAAGTAATCTTAATAATCATGAGGTTTAAAATATTTTATAAAGTCAGTATAAAATAATTAACTTAATTGGGTCCAGTTCAATACACACAAAGTGTACTAGCACAAAAAGTTAGAATTAAACCATTCCCCGTAGTTAAGATAGACCTACTAAAATTCTGTGCTGCAGTTCTACTGATGGTGTGTCCAATTCCATCTAAAACTGTGAACGATAAACTTGTATTCCAAAAGAACCTATGATTTAGTCTTCTGTGTGTAAGCCGCACTCTGCACACTAGATCCAAAACTCTTTGTAAATACTAGACACACACACAAATATAGTAAATGGCATTCATTTCTCAAAAGAAATTCTCATTAAAATATATAAAAATATAACATAAAGTATGTCTTTTAGGATATATCTTTATCAGTGACAAGTTGCTTGAAGCTAGGTGTTAGTGAGTCAAAGAAAAAACTCACCAATCTCCAAACCCCAAAAACATGGTAAGGACATAGGTTGGTCAAGTCCTTAAATCTCTCCCAAGCTTTGTAGAAACTCTCATTAGACATGCAAGTGAAATTCATCATTTGGCGTTATAACGCCACCGTCCAATGGGCTGGGAAAAATGTTTTTAGGAAAGCATTTTACTTTTCATACCAAGTCCCTATTGACCTAGGTCTTAAAGAATTAAGCCATATTTTAGCTTTATCCTTTAGGGAAAATGGGAATAATTTAAGTTGGGCAGAGTTTTTGGTGCAATTTCGGTCCATAAAAGTCTCACATACCTCCTCAAATTCTTTAATCTGTAGGTACAGATTCTTGAAATTCATACCATGGAAAGTCGGAAGCAATTAAATCATTCTGAGCTGAAGATGGAAAACTTGTTGGTGTTAGATCAGGTTGTGGTGAAGCCATGATGATGTGAAAAAAATAAAATGAAAGCACTGAATTTCTTTTTTTAAGAAAAAGAGAAAAAAATAATAAAGTAAATAAGAAAAAAAAGAAAAAGTGTTCAAAAATTAACCTTGTTAACAAGTTAACCTAAGTCCAACACCGTTACCTTACTAACTCCCTAGCAATGGCGCCAAAATTGCTTGCTTATCCTAAATGTAGGAGTCAAGTGTAGCAAAATAAACCAGTTTGAGTCTGGATCGAGTCCACAAAGAGTTAGATTCAATTTCTTGATTTTAGGTGATGACTTAGGACAACACTTGTTATTAGGTTAATTTTAATAACTTTAGGTGGCTAAAAAGAAGGGAAAATCTAAATTTGGTTGGCTTGAGTAATTTGGTTTGGATTAAGAATAATTAAAACAATAAAGTAAAAGAAATAAAAATAAAAATACAGTATTTAAAGATAATAAAATAAGGACAAAAATTAAAATGCCACAACGTAAAGAACAGTATTTAAATGCAATATTGAAAGTGCTTGGGATATGAAAGAACATGATCTTAAACCAATTCTAATGATAGTATATTGGTGAGGAAGTTTAAGCATGCTATTTATCTCAACCTAATTACCTATCCCTAGTGGTAAAAGGCCAGAAGATTCAACAATGAAATTTAATAAGATGAAAGTGTGACTTTATTAGTATTAGAGATGAAAAGCTCATCCTAACAAGACATGAAATCAGTGTTTAGGGATTTCAAGGAACAAAGTTCATGAATCACTAACTGATTAAAATATTGCTAGGAGATTCCAAACGATGAGTCCCTATCAAGTCTTTTCCATACGATCAATCTTACGATATATAGTTTAAGATCGTAACATACTCAACCTCCCTACCTCAACAAACCATTTTCATAGGTTTGGAGCCAAGGGGGAGCCTAACCTACTACCATATTACGACTACGATTCAAATGAATAATACATGACTAAAATTTAATCTCCACCAATTCATGAACAACACACACATTGAGGACAATGTGTCTCTTAAGTTGGGGAGGCAATGGTTAATAATATGTAGACTTCCCTTACATACTAGGGATAACTAATAAATGGGACACTTTCTAATTCAATGGTGGTAGTAGTCATGACATTTTTGAAATTATTGTTACCACACATTGAGTTAGTTTAAAAATTTTATCGGTAGATTCACTACAAGTTCTTACGAGACTTCACTCGTTCACTAAGGGTAACCCAGGGGTTTAAAAGGCTTGCTACACTTAACTAAGTGTAGCCGTGTTTCCAACGAAAAGAGAAATAGGTAGTAGTTTGCATTCTTTTTTAATAGAGTCATTGCTAGGGACTAGCAACGTTCAAGTTAGGGAGTTTGATTACACTTGCAAAGTGTAATTATAAACTCCATAACTTAGCATTAGAAGCATGCATTGCTAATAAATTTATAAGTTTTGTTAATTTTTATCACTTATTTGTTTTATTCTCTTCAATATAGGAAAGAAAAGGAAATAATCGTGATAAACAATGATGAAGATAAGGAAAACAATGGCAGTGAGCCCTTGGTATCCACACAATGAGCCACTATTCGGACTAGAGCAAGAACAATGAGAGAAAAATAAAGTAGAAAGTCAAAGTAGGGACAGTCTGGACCATTTCTCCGCTGGTCCAGACCACTACAACTAAGTCTAGAAGTTATCAATACACTATGGTCCAGACCATCTCCCAACCAGTCCAGACCACTGCTCCATATTTTGAAGATGTTAACACAGTCTGGGCCATAGCCACAGGTTTTGTATAGGGCTATATAAGTAGAACCCTTAGGGGATTATTCGAGGAGCTTGTTCTAACCGTCGTTAAGAATATTTTTAGAGAGTTTTCTTTTATTCCTTTTGCTTCTTTTCATTGTTCTTGAAGAATGTTCTTTCATTTTCTTGGAGTTTTTGTTGGAGCGTTGTCAACTTTGATTGCTTCATGCATTGTTTCAAAGTAGGTATTTCAATCTTTATTTTAAATCAATGAATGTTATTTTGTATCTTGTTATTATTTATGTTGCTTGTATTGTTTTCAATTCCATGTTAGGCTAAAACCCTAGTTCTTGATTCAACGAATCAAGGAAGGGTGGATGATTATGAACCTTGTGATGTGCGTAGACCTACGTCTATTTTTTTTAAAACATACACATAGAGATCTACACTTTTTAGGTTTAATTTCATTTCTTTTAAAACCGTTCGAAAACAAAAACCCTTGATCATATTTTCTATAATCCCTGATAAAGATTTTTGAACCTACAATTTCTTCTATATTGTTTAGATAAATGTATAAAAATCTAAACCCTAAATTATCAAAAGAATATCTTCCGGTTTTATAATCCTAAACGTGATTTTAAAACTAAATTAGGGAGAATTTTATGCTTTCACGAAAATATCTTTCCGATCTATTTTTCCTTTATGTGAAACTTAGATTGTGTATTAAAAGCACATCACATTGTGAAATAATCAATCCTCCTAGAATTTAAAGTTGAATCAAGACCATTTTCCATTAATTAAAGCATATCTTTTAATTTCAATTATTTATTTCCTTAAATTCTGAATTTTAATTATTTGTTTAGATTAAGTTTAATTGCGTAGTTTATATTTTATTGAGAACTTGAAATCAAACCAAGACCTTCAACCATTTGAACTTGTTACTTCTAAACTAGGCAGTGAATTTCTTTCATCTTTAGAAACTTAGAAACTAAAACAGTAGGGTCCTTGTGGATTTGACCTCGTTTTCATCGAGTTAAAACTACACTGCATACCCTTGCACTTGGGAGTATTTTATAAACGCAATTTCTAGAGGCAGTCACCTAGCTCTATCTAGTCTAGTCTAGTTTAAAGCATCTGCTTGGACACTTTAATTCTTTTTTATCTGGTTTTACTTGATTTGATTTGGTTGGGAGTTGTTCGGACATTTTAATCCCTTTTGATCTGGTTTGAATTGGCTTGATTTGGTAAGGAGTTAAGCATCTACTTAGACACTTTAATTCCCTTTTGATCTAGTTTAAATTGGTTGAGTCTGGTAGGGAATTATGCTTCCAAACCCAATTTCTAGGTTTAGTCAAATTTATGTAACATGAATCGAAGGTCTAATGCTGTGCAAATGTTCAAGTATAATGACAATTCCTTCCACAACATTGATAAATTCACAAATATTTCTATAGGACAAATAGGTTTAGAGATTAATAGCTTTAAACAAAACTAAGCTATTTCCATTTTAGAGTATTACTCGCTTAGGTAAATACTTTGGATAGATAAGTAATTAATCTCAAAAGCTATTTTTAGCCTTAAATGTGTGTGTGCTTGCATGATTTCTGGTGTGATATTTAAACATCATTTTAATATGGAAAATACCAAAATTTGAGCTGAATAACACATAAATGACATGGAAAATACCAATAAATGCATCATATTATGGTATCATTTTGTGAAGAAAATTTTAAAATTTATTTTAGATATGTTTTGAAAAAATCAGAAATTGGCAGAAGCCAGACTAGAAACAAGAACTAGTTACTTTTTGTTAGAAAGATAAAAACTCTAATTTTATAGAAAACATTTGCATTTCAAAAGCATTAGCATGCTAACCATGACACTTAAACAACAAAAGTGTAAGAAAATAAATTGGAGAGAGAAACTTTATACCAAACTTTGAAACTTTAGAAAGAAGGAAACTTGAAAAAAAATCGCAAACACCTTTGGAAGAGCGCCTCATGGCCAGCTAAAGAAGAAAAGAGGGGGTGGTTTTGGGATGAAAATGGAAACAGTGGACGTGCCTAGTTATAGGCATTTGTGGTGCCAAAAGATTTGAATGAGGAATTGAGCAAAAACGTTTGCATAACCTAACCATCAAACTATTTTGAATGATAAGGAAACTAGAGTGTTTTGCTAGATGAGATTTACAAGTTTCTTTGCTAAACATAATGAGAAAAAGGTTTGAATTACAAAAGAAATAAAAAGATTTTCAAAACAACACTATGAAACATATTTGAATAACTTAGGAATCAAACATACATGAAATGGTGAATAAGAAAAAAGTTTTTTTAACAAACATCATAAACTTACTTGAATATAGATGGGAAAACTAGTTTAAATAACATTTTAGGCAAATAAATTTGCAAAATAAGCAAATAGGCTTGAATGAATAGTTAATCAAAATAGTTTGCAAAACCAAGTTAACAAACAAGTTTGTAAATCAAAGGAAGCGAAAATTTTTTCCATCGAGTACTTTTACAAGGTCTTTGGTAGCAAGAACAAAAAATGGGTAGGCTCAAGCCATGATTTGTGAAGTTTGAAATTCACCTGGAAAGGTCCGAACCATTTTAAGACCTTTGTTAGAGTTTTTGGGAGATTTCGAGATGTTTGGGTACTTTTCGAAGTGATTTAGACCAATTAGGTCAAAACCATGCTTAAAAAAGGTTTTCTAGTATCGAGTTGTGCTCATTTGAAAATTGCTGCACCAGAATGGACTAAAATGGAGAGGGGGTACCAAAACTTCTCTGTAACCTTTGCAAGTATACTCCGGAGGACCTTACCCACTAAAATCAAATATAAGGGTTCCAAAAATGTCCTTAGAATGACTTCTAGGTCATTTATGAACTTGTAAACTACTAGAGAAAGTTTGAGTCAGGATTTCAACGGAAGTCTGCAAAATTCGAACTAACTTGGCTTAGCTACCTTTACCTGAAGAGAGATGTCTTGATCATTTTAGTGTGATTCAAAAGTCTTTTAACTTAATTTGAGGGTCTTAACGATGTCTATGGCTCGGTTGCTACAATTTTACCAATAAGTGCAGTTTTGGACATTCTAATGCCGAAAAAGCCTTTGAAGGAACTTTTTACATTCTCCAAAGCCAAATTTGGTTTCTCTCATATGTTTATGTAATTCTAGAGCTTCTCATAGTTTGATTTTGATTTGATTGTTCCGGTGAATATTGCTTTGGAGGTTAGCTAGCAATCCCCAAAATTGACTTTCGAGATACAGTGACCTCTGAAACTTGAATTTGATTACTTCTTCGAAGACAAAATGTTGAATTTACATCCTTGAATACTTTCATGAGTTCCTATACAGTTTTGATCACATTTAGACTCTCAATCTAAATTTGTTCTGAACATGACGGTAAAATGGTCATTTTTGACCCAAACAATTCCCAGCATTGAATCTGGACTAATTTCCCCATCTAAGGCTCAAGGAAAATTGTGAAGAATATTTTGCAAGTGGAATTGAATATTTACAAAGATATTTTCTTATCAAAATGAATTTTAAAAGTGTACAACGTACTGGACAAAAAGGGGGTGTCAACATACATATTTAATTATATTTCTATACACAGATTCGAACAATGTGACTTTAAGTTGGGGTATCAAAGCATGTTCATGCATAATTTAACCTTTAGGGCATAATTTTGGGTGAAATTAAAAAGAAAAATTCAGTTTTGACTAGAGTTGACCAAAAGTTTTGCTTAAAACCCAAGTTAACTTAAAGGAACTAGTCTCAAGGAGAATACTGATTACAAAATGAATAAATGGATAGCTTACCAACTAAAGTGTGAAAATGAAGATGCGTTGAGGAGTAGAATCTATAAGAACTAATTGACCAAATACGCCAAAACGTAGGTGAAGATTTAAAACCCTTTTTTTGGGAGCTTTTGAGTTTGATATTTTATTCTTGAGGGTTTTGCACTTAATTTTCTGTATGATTTCTTTCATCTTACTTTTCTTGAATTGGTATTAAATGCACAAGATGCTATTTTTGATTTACATGTATGGATCAATGTCTCTAATAAAGTGTTACGAACCTAGAGAGTGATATTAGGGCATCTTTCTTATGGTTGGAAGCTTGTAACCTTTTCTTTGATTACATTACCCTTTAAGCCACTTTGAAGCCTTTGAAAATAATAATATGTATAATTTCTTTTTTATCCACATTTATAACCCTTTTTAACATTAGTTACATAGGTGAGCCAACCCTTGCATGTCTTGGGACATCTATGCAAACTTGGTAACAAGGTGGTATAAGGAAAGAACTCGTAATTGAGAAAAAAAATAGGGAAAGGATAAGCTTTTCATGTATTCATTATTAGTCCCACTAAAAAAATATGGGACATAGCATTTCATGTATTCATTATTAGTCCCACTAAAAAAAATAAATATATAAATAAGCTTCAATGGTTAGCGTTCAAGGAGCTGAAAGAAGAAAAGTTAGGGAGTACTTCATTGTACCATTACCCTTAGATATGCATTTTGATTTTTCCTATCATTTGTTTGTCTAACCAATACCCCATGGCCAAGTTGCAACCTAGTAAAGACCTAATGGAATTTAGGTGAAAGACATTTGTGAAGGGCATTGATCTATTTCATGTGGTTAATAGTAGTTGTCTTTATTCATTAATACATTACATTCACAAAGCAATGCAGCACTTTGAATATTAATTCTTTTAATCACTTTTTGATTTGGGTTCATTGCATTTATTTGATATTACACTCCTGCATGAACTATGAAAGTAACCCACTTCTAGTGATTTTATTTGTGAGTGAACAACTATGTGAGATTTGGAGTCAAAGCTATTGTATTTGAGTTATGTTGGGCAATTAGTTTGAATAGATGGTATGAATTGATGCATTTAAGTTTAAACAATTGAAATTGATTAAGATTGACTTGTCATGGACTACGTTTATTCAATTTTTGGGTGATATCACTAACTTGTTATTAAATTTAATCTATCATATTCTTTTAACTAATTAATATTTGAATTCGAATAGTTACGGAATATTTGGGGTAGTGTTACCTAGAATAATGCATTTAGATAGAACATTGCATTGCTAGGGAATAGCAATACTTAAGTTGGGGAGTGTGATTACACTTGACAAAATGTAAGTACTAGCCTTTAATGAGTCATAAAGCATGCATTTATCAGCCATGTAGGAGATATTTTATTCATATTTAGAACTAATGGTTTGTGTTTTCTAAATGCAAGAAAATGATGGAAAATAATGAAACAATGAAGATCAAATGGATGGAAGTGAAGGAAAAGACGAAAGTATCTTCATCACATAAGTTCAAACGATCAAAGACTTAATTCGGAGAGCGATAAAGCGAGTATGGAAGAAAGTGAAGAATATAACAAGAAGAAGAATTTTTTCACTTGCCATCCAGGCAAGAATTCGCTATCTGGACACTAATATTCAGTAGCTAGTTGGGTTATATACTTAGAAAATCTTTGCTCGAAGTATTGTAAATTTTTTCTTGCCATCCGGATGCCACTTTTATTGTCTGGACGGCATGGTCCAGTAATTTTTCTGAGGATTCTGTTTTACATTCTAGGGTTTACAACCTATAAATAGGTTGCTATATTCAGACTTTTAGATCATCTTATCCAACCATTTTTCAGAGTTTTTCATATTTTTAGGGTTAGTTTTAGTTTTAGTTTTGTTCTTTAAGTTTTTTTTATTGTCTTAAAAGATTCGTTGGATCGTTGCAGACATTGTTTACTATTCAGTAGATTAATATAAGTCTAGGTTTTATTTTCTTTTTCACAACACAATGTGTTTATTCATCTTTGTTCTTCTCCTTATATTGTGTTGATATTTATTTGATAATGTTAGGCTAGAACCTTATACATGGTTCAGCCATTACTGAAGAGTAGATTACTATAAGAGGATTGAATGCCATGCAAAGCTTACATGCAAGGTAAAACTTGCATATTAGGGTTTGTATTTTCTGAGTTATTTTCTTTTAATTCAAAAACCATTGAAAAAATATAACATTGACCAAATTTTCCTTAAATCATTAGTAATGTTATGTGATAAAAATAGTTTTACATTTTTTGAAATCATTTGAAATAGATTTAGACCAAAGATGATTTAACGTAATACTTTCCAGTTTTTATTCCTTTACGTGAACCTAAGACTATGCTTTGGAACCTTGATTTCACAAGAAAATTTTTCAATTTATTTTTCCTAAACGAGAATTTTAAATTGAGTATAAACATGGAATTCAATCTAAAACAATCAATCTACCGGATTTGTAGGCTGGATCAAGTATTTCTCATTTATTTGAAATATATAAAATTTTATATTGTGCTTTGATTTAATTTTCTTTGCAATTAATTAGCTCTTTTTGAAATAGATTTAATTTAAAGGGTTGAAATTTTCCATAAATTATTAGTAATCAAAAACTCGAAGCAAACCTCAAACCAGAATTTATTTTCTTGTACTTGGAAACTTAGGATAGCTAAACTTAGTGAACTTAGAAAATTATAAACTTTAGCTTCCCTAAGAGTTCAATACCTGATTTCACTATGATAAAACTATACTACACCCGTTTATACTTGGGAGGTAATTTTCATAGCAATCTTTAAGAGCAATTAGTACTCATCAGTCCCAGACCTAAATTGTGAGGTACAATTAATCTCATAGTCTCAAATGTACTTATGGCCTTGGTCTTGCAGTTCTAGTCCATCTCATCCTACCTTAAGAGGCAAGTTGGTCCCTCAGCTCCAATACTAATATATGCTAGTATAAGCCATATATACAATTTATAGGTTTCAGCCTTCTGGCTATGCTATACCATCCTGCGCAGATTTCAGGGTTTTTGACTCTTGGGCTCTAGAACCCACTTTTTCTAGTACTCTTAACGACCCCAATATTAAAAATTAATTTCAAACAATTTCTTTTAACAATAGCACATCATACATAAGATTATTCTTAAATTAGGTTCCTTGTGTTCATCCTTTACTTTATAAGTCTTATGAAATATAATGTTCATTTGAGCCTAAGTTTAATGTTGCCTTCCATAAATATTATTCATGTTACAAAATCTATCAAATGAAATCTCATGCAACCATATTCAAGAATATATACAACTACTTTGATAAGTAAATTTTGATATCAATCATGTCTTAACAAAAATAAATTTTAGGCGTAAAACTTAATAATTCATGAAAAATAGAAAATAAAACATTTTCAATTAATTCAAAAGTTTAAAATGCTTAAAATCAACCCTATTTTCATGAAAACAAAATTTATAATTTATTTATAAAGCCAATTAATATAAACTTTAATAAAACCAAATGAGTGTTTCTATCTAGGATCACAGCAAATAGTTCAATTTCACCATTTCCATAAATTTCATTTTCAATTCAAAAATTATGAAACTTTTAAAAATATTCATTCATATGTCTACTTTAATATTTAAAAATTTCAAAATTTAACTCAATTTATATGTATTTCTTTTATACCAGAAACTCGACTAGTGCTAGTGCAGCAATACAAACCAAACAGTCAAATATTCTTATTTTTATAAAATTATTTTTTATTCTAAAAATTATAAAAATTTTAATATAAATTATTTAACATATATAGTCTTATGTGTAAATGTTTTAGAAATTTAGTCAGCCTCAAAGGGTATTGTTTATGCCAAAAATAAAACTACTGCTAGTTCACCAATTTGAACCAAATAGTCCGATTTCAAATTGTTTACAAAATTCATTTTAATTCAAAACATTATGAAATTCATATTTTATAATATTTTTGATATATAATCTCATATAGAAAAATATGGAATATTAATTCAACCTCTAAGTATAAAGTTTATACAAAAACTACATACTGGTCTGAGCGTATAAATTCCAACCCAACAGTCAAGTTTGACTATTTTTATAAACTTCATTTCAACTCTAAACATTCTAATATTTTTACTAAATACTCTTTTATATGTCTAGTTAGATGAGTAAAATTATCAAAAATTAATTCAACGTTTAAGTATGATTTTATATAAAAAATAGTAAACTAGTTTTGGTGTAAGAAATTCTAGAATTTCATATAACAAAAAAGAATAAATACAAGAATTAATTCCTCCTACTCAAGTACATATTCAAATAAGTATGCATATTCAAAATAACATGACTCACATAATCAACTCTAATACCTATTCAAATAATATGATTTGAAAAAAAAATTAAGAAAGTAAACCTTGTACGCTAATCGTTCCTGTCTCACTGCACATGTAGAAGATTGATGTACAATGCGTTACTATCAACTCAAGTTGGTACCCTCTCTATGAGAACACCAATGAAAGTTTACTTTCGAGTTTCACGGACACGAAATGGACACTTTGGAAAAGATGTAGGAAGAAACCCTTCCTCTTCTCTTTCACATGATCTAACAAAATTTTTGGTGGCTTGAATATAATTTATCTAAATATATATGTCACCCTCTATATATATA
Organism: Sideroxylon spinosum; assembly: GCA_003260245.2. Taxonomy (NCBI): domain Eukaryota; kingdom Viridiplantae; phylum Streptophyta; class Magnoliopsida; order Ericales; family Sapotaceae; genus Sideroxylon; species Sideroxylon spinosum. The sequence continues at coordinate 5,159 of QLOD02145538.1, read as the reverse complement.
TATATATATTTTAGATTTCTAGGGTTAAGATTGGGAGGCTTAATGGCAAAGTACTTATATAGACTTGCTAAAAGCTTCCTTTGCAAGCCTCTCCTATTAATTCACCCATAAATTCTGCCACTGCACTAGCCAATGAGAGTCAACCTCACTACCCAACTAACCAAAACATCTACACCTTTCCTCTCTTCTAATAGTGTAAAGACCCAATATTTTTAGCATTTTTATTTTGAATTTATAATATTTAAAATTCAGATATTCTAGACCCTATTGATATTTTATATATATGATTTTGTGTTAATTTATTTTTGTGTTATATGTCTTAATGTTGTTGATTACACTTGAAAAATGTAACTATGAACTCCATAACTTAGCATTAGAAGCATGCATTAATTAATAAATTTCTAAGTTTTGTAAATCTTTATCAGTTATTTAGTTTATTCTCTTTAATTCAAGAAAGAATAGGAAATAATTGTGATTAGCAATGATCAAGATGAAGAAAATAACAACAATGGGCCTTTGGTGCCCATACAAAGAGCCTTAATTCAGACTAGAGCAAGAATAAGGAGAGAAAAGCAAAGCAGGAAGTCAAGGTAAACACTGTGGTCCAGAGTATCTCTCAAATGATCCAGACCACTGTATCATAATCCAAGGAACATCAACACATTGTGGTCCGAACCGTAGCCACGGGTGGTCTAGACCACTGGGTACTTTTGGGGTGCCGTTTCATAATTTTTTAGGGTTTTGTGAAGGGCTCTATAAATAGAACCTTTAGGGAGATGTTTTGGGAGTTCATTCCAACCGTCGTAGAGAGTATTTTACAGAGTTTTTCTTTACTTTCTTTAGTTTTTTTTATTATTTTTGAAGAATGTTCTTACGTATTTTTGGAGTTTTCATTGGAGCACTGTTAACATTGTTTACGTTTCGCATTGTTTCGAAGTACGTTATTTAAAATTTCAATTTAATTTAATGAATGCTATATTTTTTTTTTGTTTTTTATTACTTGTGTTGTTATTAAGTCCATATCAGGCTAAAACCCTCATTCTTGATTCAACGAATCAAGGAATGGTGGATTATTATGAACTTTGTGATGTGTGTAGGTCTACGTGTATTGTGTGAAAATATCCACATAGAGATCTACACTTTTTAAATTTAATTTCATTTATTTGAAATCTATTCAAAAGCAATAACCCTTGATGATATTCCCTATAATCCTTGGTAAGGATTTTTTAACCTCCTAGTTTCTTATATATTTTTAAGATGAATGTATTAAATCTAAATCCTAATATCAAAAGAACATCTTTCGGTTTTATAATCAGAAACGCAAATATAAAACTGAGTTAGGGAGAATTTTCTAAGTTTTCATGAAAACATCTTTCTGATCTATTTTTCCTCTACATGAAACTTAGATTATGTCTTAAAACACATCACATTGTGAAATAATCAATCCACCTGGAATTGAAAGTTGAATTAAGACCTTTATCCATTAGTTGCACTATATCTTTTGATTTCAATTATTTCTTGCTTTAAATTCTGAATTTTTATATTTTGGTTAAATTAATTTTAATTAAGAAATTTACAATTTTATTTGTAATTCGAAATCAATCCAAAACCTCCAACAATTAAAATGATTACTTTTTAACTAGATAGTAAATCTCTTTTATCTTTGGAAACCTAGAAATTAAAATGGTAGGTTCCTTATGGATTCGACTTCGTTCTCATTGATTTAAAACTACACTGCACACCTTTGCACTTGGGGGTATTTTTTAGACGTAATTTCTAGAAGTAGTTAGCTGTGCATTGGTAAGTATGCTTTTATTTCTTAGTATCTCATTAGTAGGGAGGGGAGGCATTGATCAGAGAGACAAAGAAAGAGACAAGTTTATTAATTACTTTATGGGGAGGCTAAGAGTTAGTAAGTTGTGTGAGAGTTAGAGAGGAATTGAGAAGGTTTTTTATGGGTGCATGCATCCGAGTAGGAGAGAAGCGAACTTTTGATTAATTTATAAATATCCCTCTCACAATTACACCATCAGTTTATTCATCTCCCATGTACCTCTGTACCCATTTTTCTTTTGTTTCCCTTTTTTCTTTTTTCTTCTTTCTTATGTGAGATTATAAAAAAATGGGGGGGAAAGGGTTGTGCCTACCATTTATCCATTGGAAGAAATGGCAAACATAATCATGAGAAAATTTTGGGGTAAAATCGATGAAAACTGTTCATAGGGCCACTTGAGTTGGTGTTTCATTTAAAGTTTTTATATACTTTGTCAGTGTATATAATACGAGGTAGGTGGGATTGTGCTTATGGTATTTTTTTCGTAATCATGATTAAATAAAGAAAATATATATATGTTTGAGATTCATATTTTGGTTATGCTAAAAATAATCCAGTAGTAAAGTTGGAAATAGACTTTTTTATATATATATAACCTCCTGTCTATATGTGTATGCAGTAATGGTTAAATTTTGGTTTGACTGAATATTTGTTATTTGTTTATACACATATATTACATGGAATGAAAATTTTTAGTATTTTAATTTTCTTATACATTTGAACAGCTTTTGGATGCATTCATGTATGTGTTTAAATAGTTCAACTTGGACTTTTCTTAGATTTTTCTTAACATAGATAATTATTTCATATTCAATCATGACACTAACCTAGCATAAGCTTGCTAATTAAGACACTTAAGAGAGAAATGAAATGATTAAATATTGGGTTTTAACTATTAAATTGCCAAGTCTTGGTAGATGGTATATTCAAGTGAGTTCTACCATTATATATATAGTTATTATCTCTTTAATTCAAACGTAATGAGTCTCATGTGTCGTGTTTTATTAATGGAATATTTATTAATACTTGAATAAATGGATAGAAGTCTGAGACCCGAAGCATATTGTGCTTGGGAAAATTTTTATGACTTATTTATATATATTTTTATGTGCATTTAATATGTATATATATAGATATGTAAGAATAGAATTAATTAAAATCTCATTTCATGAGGATAAATAAGTTAGATTTTGGGTGGATAATGACATAGGGGTAAAATGTGGAAGGCTACCTAAATTTAATAACTTTTAAATTGGGATAAGTATTATTTTTTTTATTATTACTTGAATTGGTTATGTGGTAAAAAAATTTCTTTTAGGGGAGTCAATATTAGCTTAGAATTTATTTCATAATAGGTTGTAATTTTTTTTTATTTAAAATTGGACGACTGGATAAATATTTAAATATGATTATATTGTGATGAGAATTTAAATTGTGAATTTGTGTGCATTTTAAAAGTCATGGATTGAGGATTTTTTTTACTTGTTTCGAACACTAGCATGAAAAGGGCAACATGAAACTTAAGCGTAGGAGATTTTACTTCATAAGATTTATTAATTTAAAGATTAAACACAAGAGCCAAATTAGGGAGAACTCTTATGTATGTTGTGTTGTTAATTAAAAAAATTAATTGAGATTTGATTTTTAGGTTATTGGAGTCATTAAGGATGCTAAAAAGAGTGGGTTCTAGAGACCAAGGATTGAAAACCCAAATTCTATGCAAGTGGTTAGTATAACCATTAGGATAAAAACCTACAAATGTATATACGGCTTATTCTAGTGTATAATTAGTACTAGGACTATAGGACTGGTTTGTCTATTAACGTAAGATGAGATGGACTGGGATTGCAGGACCAAGGCCTTGAGTTATGAGAGTACATCTGGGACAGCAGGACCTGTTCTACCCCCACGGCTAAGGTTTGAGGATTTATTTTGGGTTTAATTCTAAGGCCACAAACTAAACTTATCGAGTACCTAAACCTATAGTATGATATTGATGTGTAGTGATGTGAATGATGTGATATAGTTTACTTTTTGCATGAGACTACAGGATCATGGCCAAGTAACCATTTAATTAGAATGGTATGATTAATTATGGAAATTTTGAAAATTATAAGATTTTGACTTTATTTATATTAAATTAGTGTTAATAGGTTTGCATGATTAAGAAATTATATTTTATAAACACTTTTGGAGCACATGTGGAATTTTGTGCCCAACCCTATTATAGTTAGTAATACAGGGACGATACTCGTGATGAACCATTGGGTTAGCTAGCCATCTTGGATTGCTATAGTCGGATGATTTGTTTTATTTTGTATTCCAACATTTTAAATTATAATGTAATGGAGTATTGATTGGAGACCATATTTTGTGCCTTGGCTTTGTAGCCCATTTTTCAGACATTTTAAAGATATTTTGAATATTCAAGAAATTAAACAATGCTTATTTTAATTAACTTCTGCTCTGATATGATATGTTTTTCATGGTTTGATATTTATTTGTGAGTTTTGTCTCCATGTCTCCAGTCGTGGATTTTGGGATGTGACAAATAAAGCTTGTCCCCTTTTACCCAATCAAAACACTCCCATCACAAAATATAAATACACACTAGTATTGAAATATTATACATACATGCATAATATGTCACACTAAATTAAAGACATAAATAGAAATAAATAAAAATCTAAGTAGTTGAAATAAATATTAAAATAAATACATTGTTAGAAATTTTGGGTTCTTACAAACACAAATAATGCCCTGTACAAACACAATCACCTTTTTTTAATAATTTAGGAAAGGTTAATGATTTATGGTCTTGTTACAAAACGGAAGGAAAAAAAAAAAAAAAAGAAAACCTATAACTTTTATTTTTCTTTGCTAAATTTTTGTTTCAAGCACAACTCGAAGAATTTCTATGCCATGATTATAATTTGAACTCTGTTTGGAGTTGGAAGCATTGATAGAAAGAAAATGGAAAGGAAAAAGGCATGTGATTTAAGAAATTAAAATTAATTAAATAAAAAATATGTTAATGATATATTTTATTTTATTGTATTTTTTTTAATAGTCAAATGAGGATTAATATGTGTATGAAATTTTATATTTCTTTCCTTTTTTTCAATGATTTTTCCTTCTCTCTTCTTTTTCCTCATCTATCCTCACTCTAAATAAACATAAGAGCGTAAAGAAACATACATTATATGCCTTAATTTTCTTATTTTTTTCTATTTATTTAAAAGAAAGAAACACTTCTGTTTCCACCGCTCTCAAGTTTTAGACTGTTAATTATTAAAATTATCCTGTAAATACTAAAAAAAAAAAA
>QLOD02145510.1:0-16703 GCA_003260245.2 Sideroxylon spinosum | reverse complement strand
GAGATGGACAGCACAAACTTGGAAAACTCTTTCTCTTGGGTTTGTAAAAGGCAGTGGTCAGAAAAAAAAATACAGAGAAAAATACTACGATCCCGACTATGATAGAAGATAGCTTAACTAGAAATGGGAAAGATAAAACAATGGATATGGATAGCACAAACTTGGAAAACGTTTTCTCTTGGGTTTGTAAAAGAAATAGAGAGCGGGTTAAAAAAGATAAGTGGGTGAGGTAGAAACATCTAAAACGGTTAATGTGGGAAGACAATGGCAACAAGTTAATGGTGACAATGATTTAGTTTTTAAAGGGTTACAAGTAAGCATGGAAGGTGATAAAAAAAGCATGGAATGTAACTGAAGTGAACTAAATTATTGATTTCTAAGTAAGAAAACAAAAGAGAAAAATGAAAAAAATGAGTTTTATTCAAGAGAAACTAATTTGATTTCATAACAATAACACTTGAGATAGAAGGAAAAAACTTGATTGCTAATATTTAAGGTATTGCACAAGTAAGAGACCTTGGTTATCCAGGAATGAACAAAAAACCAGTGGGCAAGAATAGAACAAAAGAGAGAAGGAAATGGTGGGTTAAAAGAAAAAAGAGAAAAAAACATTATAATGGTGGTTATAGTAAAAGATAATTCAACTGGCAAAAGAGAACGTAAACTAACAGAGTGGAATAGCTCAGACTCATTCAATTCCTTCACTTGGGTTTTTAAGAAAAAAAAAAGTAGATTAAAGAAGAGAAAAAGGATGCGGCAGATGCATCTAAAACGGTTAATGTTGGAAGATAGGAGCAGCAAGATCCTGGTAATAGAAATTTATTTTTTTAACAGGGTGCAACTCAGCATTAATGGTGATGACAAAAAGAGAGCAATATAACAAATATGAAGAAGAAAAATAACTTGCTATCAAATGTTCAAGGTCATGTATAGGAAGGAGGCCTAATTATCAGGGAGCTAATTGAAGAAGAATAATGTGGGAAAAGGATGAGAAAATAGAAGAAGTAGTCGGTCAGAAGAAAAAGAGAAGGATATATAATAATCCTACCTATAGTGGAAGATAGCATAACTGGCAAATGCAAAGGTTAGGCAATGTAGATGGACAGCTCAGACCCGAATGACTCTTCTTCTTAGGGTTGAAAAATGAGCAGACAATGGTTGAAGGTCATAAAAAGGATAAGACGGATACATCTGAAAGGGTTAACATGGAACAACAGTGGTGTTAAATTTATGGTCATAAAAATTTATTTTCTAATCTAGTGCAAGTGAGCACAGACGGCGATGATAAAAAATAAGGAATGCAAGGCATGAGATAGAAGAACAAAATTTGCTTGCCAACAATCTAAGTGTTGCATGAGTATAAACACTTGGTCAAAGATGAAAAAAAAGATGAGGCAAAAAAGTTCTAAAAAGGTTAATATAGAGAGACAGCGGTAGCAAGTTCTTGGTAATAAAAATTTATTTTTTAATAGGGTGTAAGTGAGCATGGAAGATGATAATAAAATGTAAGGAATATAGCACATGAGATACAAGAAAAAAATCTGCATCCCAATATATTAAGTGTTGAACAAGTAAGAAGTATAGTTATTAATGAGCCAACTAAAGAGAGATTAGTACAAGAATAAAATAAGAGAGTGGAGGAGGCAGCGGGTTAGAAAATAAAACAGAGAAAAAGACTAGCTTAACTAGAAATGAGAAAGATAAAACAATGGCGATGGACAGCACAAACTTGGACAACTCTTTCTCTTAGGGTTACAAAAGAAATAGAGAGCGGGTTAAAAAAGATAAGTGGGTGAGGTAGAAACATCTAAAACGATTAATGTGGGAAGACAATGGCAACAAGTTAATGGTGACAATGATTTCGTTTTTAAAGGGGTACAAGTAAGCATAGAATATCTTGATACAAAGTATGAAATATAACTAAAGTGAACTAACATATTGATTGATATGTAAGAAAATAAAAGAGAAAAATAAAAACAAACATGTTTTATTCGAGAGCAGCTAATTTGGTTTCATAACAATAACACTTGAGATAGAAGAACAAAATTTGTTTTCCATTCAATATATTTTACAAGTAAGAGGCCTTGGTTATCCGGGAACGAACTGAAGACCAGTGGATAAGAATAAAACAAGAGAGAATGAGGCGGTGGGTTAAAAAAAGGAGAGAGAGAAACACTACAATGCGGGTTATGGTAAAAGATAGCTCAACTTGCAAATGGGAAGGTAAACTAATAGAAGAGAATAACTCTGACTCATACAACTCCTTCAATTGGGTTTCTAAAAAGAAAAAAATAGTATATTAAAGAAAAGAAAATAGATGAGGCAGATGCATGTAAAACGGTTAATGTAGGAATATAAGGGCAGCAAGATCCTAGTGATAAAAATTTATTTTTTTAATAGGGTGCAATTAAGCGTGGATGGTGATGACGAAAAGAGAGCAATATAACACATGTGAAAAAAGAAAAGAATTTGCTCCCAAATGTTCAAAGTCATGCATAAGAAAGAGGCCTAATGATCAAGTGGACAATTGAAGAAGAATGGCGTGGAATAGAACAAGAAAAAAATGGAAGTGGTAGGTCAAAAGAAAACGAGAGGGAGATAATGTAATCCTAATTATAGTAGAAGATAGCTCAACTGGCAAACGCAAACGTTAGGAAATGTAGATGGATAGCTCAGACTCGAACAACTCTTCATCTTAGGGTTTAAAAAGGAACAGACAGTGGTTAAAGAATATAAAAGGGATAAGACAGATACATCTGAAAGGGTTAATGTGGAAGAAAAGTGGCGTTAAGTTCATGGTAATAAGAATTTTTTTTCTAATGTAGTGCAATTGAGCATGTAAGGTTATGATAAAAAATAAGAAATACAAGACATGATATAGAAGAACAAAATTTTCTTGCCAATGATTCAAGGTCTTGCACAAGTAAGAGGCTTTGGTATTAAGGAACCAACTGAAATAGAATGGTACATGAGTAGATAAAGAAAAATGCGAATGCGCTGGGTTAGAAGAAGAAATGAGAGAGATATTATGAAAATGATAATTCAAAATTCTAATTCAACTGGGAAAAGGAAAGATAAAGCAATGGAGACAGAAAACCTAGACTCGAATAGCTCAATCTTTTGGTGAATAAAAAGAAATAAACACATGGTCAAAGAAAAAAAAAGGGGATAAGGCAAAACGATCTAAAAAGGTTAATATGAGAAAAAACAATGGCAGCAGTTCATGGTGATAAAAATTTATTTTTTAATGAGGTGTAAGTGAGTATGGAATGTGATGATAAAATGGGAGCAATATAACACAGGAGATTGAACAAAAAAATTTGCATACAATATTTAAAGTGTTAAACAAGTAAGAGGTATAGCTATCAGTGAGCTAACTAAAGAAAGATTAGTACAAGAATAAAACAAGAGAATAGAGGAGGAGCTGGGTTAGAAAAAGAAAACAGAGTAAAGTACTATGATCCCGATTATAGTAGGAGATAGCTCAACTAACAATGGAACGATAAAGTAATCGAAATGGACAGCTTAAACTTTGACAATCCTTTCCCTTAAGGTTATAAAAGGAATAGTGGGTGTATTAAAAAAGATAAAGCGGTGAGGTAAAAACATCTAAACAAGTTATTGTAGGATGATAATGGCAACAAGTTAAAGGTGACAATGATTTAGTTTTTAAATGGGCACAAATAAGCATGAAAGGTCAAAATAAAAAGCATGGAATTTAACTAAAGTGAACTAACTTCTTGTTTGGTAAGTAAGAAAACAAAAGTGAAAAATGAAAAAAATGAGTTTTATTCGGAAGTAGCTAATTTGGCTTCGTAACAATATCACTTGAGATAGAAGAACAAAATTTGCTTCTCAATGTTCAAGGTATTGCACAAGTAAAAGGCCTTGCTTATCCGAGAATGAACTAAAGACCAGTGGGCAAGAGTGGAACAAGAAAAAGAAGGAGGCGGTGGGGTAAAAGAAGAAGAGAGAGAAATACTACAATGCTGGTGATGGTAAAAGATTGCTCAACTAGCAAAAATAAAGGTAAACTAACAGAGGGAAACAGCTTAGACTCATACAACTCTTTCACTTAGGGTTTAAAAAAATAGATTAACGAAGAGAAAAATGATGAGTCAGATGCATCTAAACAGGTTAATGTGGGAAGATAGGTGCAGTAAGTTCTTGGTGATAAAAATTTATTTTCTTAATAAGGTGTAATTAAACATGGATGGCGATGATAAAATGAGAGCAATATAACACCCGCAAAAGAAGAAAAAAGTTTTCTCCATAAAGTTCAAGGTCATGCATAGAAAAGGGGCCTAATTATCGGGGAGCCAATCGAAGAGAAATAGTGTGGAATAGAACAAGAAAAAAGAGGAAATGGTAGGTAGAAGAAGAAGAGAGAGCTATACTATAATCTTAATTATAGCAGAAGATAGCTCAACTGGCAAACGCAAAGGTCAAGCATTTAGATAGACTGCTCAAACTCGAACAACTCTTCCTTTTGGGGTTCAGAATGGAACAGACAATGGGTTATAGAGCATGAAGGGATGAGATAGATACATCAAAAATGGTTAATGTGGGATAATAGTGGCATCAAGTTCATGGTCATAAAAATTTATTTTTTAAGCTAGTGCAAGTAAGCATGGCGATGATGATATAAAATAAGGACTATGAGATTAGTACAAGAATAAAACAAGAGAATGGAGGAGGCAGCATGTTAGAAAAAGAAAGTAGAAAAAAATTCTACAATCCTGATTATGGTGGAAGATAGCTCAACTAGAAATGGGAAAGGTAAAACAATGGAGATGGATTGCTCAAACTTAGACAACCCTTTCTCTTAGGGTTATGAGAGCAACAGAGAGTGGGTTAAAAAAGATAAGAAGGTGAGGTAGGAACATCTAAAACGGTTATGGTGGAAAGATAATGGGTACAACTTAATGGTGACAATGATTTCATTTTTAAAGGGATACAAGTAAGCATAGAAGATCTTGATAAAAAGTTTGGAATATAACTAAAGTGAACTAAGTTACTGATTGATAAGTAAGAAAATAAAAGATAAAAATGAAAATAAACGAGTTTTATTCAAGAGCAACTAATTTGGTTTCATAACAATAACACTTAAGAGAGAAGAACAAAATTTGTTTGCCAATATTCAAGGTTTTTACAAGTAAGAGGCCTTAGTTATCCAGGAACGAACTAAAGACTAGTGGACAAGAATATAACAAAAGAGAAAGAGGCGGCGGGTTTAAAGAAGAAGAGAGAGAAACACTACAGTGCGGGTTATGGTAAAAGATAGCTCAACTGGCAGAAGAAAAAGTAAACTAATAGAGGAGAGTAGCTCAAACTCATACAACTACTTCACTTAGGTTTCTAAAAATAAGAAAATAGTACATTAAAGAAGAGAACAGGGAAAAGGTAGATGCATCCAAAACTTTAATGTAGGAAGAAAAGGGTCGCAAGATCCTAGTGATAAAAATTGATTTCTTTAATAGGGTGCAATTAAGCATGGATGGTGATGACAAAAAGAGAGCAATCTAACACAAGCGGAAGAAGAAAAAAATTTGCTCCCAAATGTTCAAGGTATGCATAGGAAAGAGGCTTAATAATCAGGGAGCCAATTGAAGAAGAACGGTGTCGAATAGCACACAAAATTAGAGAAAGCGGTAGGTCAGAAGAAAATGAGAGTGATATACTATAATCCTAACTATAGTAGAAGATAGCTTAATTGGTTACGCAAAGGTTAGGCAATGTAAACGGACAGCTTAGACTCGAACAACTCTTCCTCTTAGGGTTGAAAAAGGAGCAGACAGTGGTTAAAGAATATAAATGGGATAAGACAGATATATCTGAAAGGGTTAATATGGAATAAAAGTGGCGTTAAGTTCATGGTAATAAAATTTTATTTTCTAATCTAGTACAAGTGAGCATGGATGGTGATGATAAAAAATAAGGAATACAAGACGTGATATAGAAGAACAAAATTTGCTTGCCAATGATTCAAGGTGTTCCATGAGTAAGAGGCTTTGGTATTAAGGAACCAACTGAAATAGAATGATACATGAGTAGAAGAAGAGAAATGAGAATATGCTGAGTTAAAAGAAGAAATGAGAGAGATAATATGACAATATTGATTCAAAATTCTAATTCAACTTAGAAAAGGAAAGATAAAGCAACAGAGATGGATAACCTAGACTCGAATAGCTCTTTCTTTTGGTGAATAAAAAAGAATAAACTCTTGGTCAAAGAAGAAAAAAAGGGATGAGAGAAAAAGATCTAAAAAGGTTAATATGGGAAGAGAGCGGCAGCAAGTTCATGGTAATAAAAATTTATTTTTTAATGAAATGCAAGTAAGTATGGACTGTGATGATACATGCGAGCAATATAACACAGGAGATTGAAGAAAAAATTTTTGCATACCAATATTCAAAGTGTTGAACAAGTAAAGGGTATAATTATCAGCGAGTGAATTAAAAAGAGATTAGTACAAGAATAAAACAAGAGAATGGAGGAGTTACTGGGTTAGAAAAAACAAGAGTAAAATATTATGATCCTGATTATAGTAAAATATAGCTGAACTACCAATGGAGTGATAAAGCAATCAAAATGGACAACTCAAACTTTGATAACCCTTTCCCTCAAGGTTATAAAAGGAATAGTGGGCGGGTTAAAAAAGATAAGGTGGTGAGGTAAAAACATCTAAAAGGGTTAATGTAGGATGACAGCAGCAACAAGTTAATCGTAACAATGATTTTAGTTTTTAAAGGGGCACAAGTAAGCATGGAAGGTGATGATAAAAAGCATGGAATATAACTAAAGTGAAATAACTTATTGTTTGGTAAGTAAGAAAATAAAAGAGAAAAATGAAAACAAATGAGTTTTATTCAGGAGTAGCTAATTTGGTTTCATGACAATATCACTTGAGATAGAAGAATAAAATTTACTTCTCAATGTTCTTGGTATTACACAAGTAAGAGGTCTTGCTTATTTGAGAATGAACTGAAGACCAATGGGCGAGAATAGAACAAGAGAGAGAATGAGGTGGTGGGTTAAAAGAAAAAGAGAGAGAACCCTATAATGCTAGTTATGGTAAAAGATTTCTCAACTGGCAAAAGTGAAAGTAAACTAACAGAGGGGAACAGCTCAAACTCATACTACTCTTTCACTTAGGGTCAAAAAAAGAAAAAAAGAAAATAGATTAAAGAAGAGAAAAAGGATGAGACAGATGTATCTAAATAGGTTAATGTAGGAAGATAAGTGCAGCAAGTTCTTGGTGATAAAAATTTATTCTTTCAATAAGGTGCAATTAAACATGGATGGTGATGACAAAACGAGAGCAATATAAAACCCACAAAAGAAGAAAAAAATTTTCTCCCCAAAGTTCAAGGTCATACATAGGACAAAAGTCTAATTATCGGGGAGCCAATCGAAGAAAAATAGTGTGGAAAAAAATCAAGAAAATAGAGGAAATGGTACGTCAGAAGAAAAAGAAAAAGATATACTATAATCCTAATTATAGCAGAAGATAGCTCAACTGGCAAACGCAAAAGTTAGGCATTGTTTATGGACCGCTCAGACTCGAGCAACCCATCCTCTTGGGGTTCAGAATGGAACAAACAGTGGGTTACAAAGCATGAGGGGATGAGACATATACATCAAAAAAGGTTTATGTGGAATAACAGTGGCGTCAAGTTCATGGTCATAAAATTTTATATTTTAAACTAGTACAAGTAAGCATGGACGGTGATGGTAAAAAATTGGGAATATAAGACATGAGATAGAAGAATAAAATATTTTGCAACCGATTGAAGGTGTTTTACAAGTAAGAGGCCTTGGTATTAAGAAACCAACTGAGAAGGAATGGTGGTGGAGCATAAGAATAGAAACGCAAATGAACTGGGTTAGAAGAAAAAAAGTGAAAGATACTACGATGATGATTATTCAAAAATCTAATTAACTGGGAAAGAGAAAGATAAAGTAATGGAGATGGATAACCCAGACTCGAATAGCTCTTTCTACGATTGAATAAAAATGAATAAACACTTGGTTAGTGAAGAAAAAAAGGATCAGGTAAAAAAAGATATAAAAAGGTTAATATGGGAAGACCGGCAGCAAGTTCATGTTAAAAAAAATTATTTTTTAATGGGGTGTAAGTGAGTATGAAAGGTGACGATAAAATGAGAGGAACATAACACAAGAGATAGAAAAAAAAATTTGCATGCCAATATTCAAAGTGTTGAACGGGTAAGAAGTATAGCTATTGGCGAGCTAATTATAGAAAGATTAGTACATAAATTAAACAAGAGAATGGAAGAGGTATGGGTTAGAAAAGAAAAACAGAGAAAAATACTATGATCCCGATTATGATAGAAGATAGCTCAACTAGCTATGAAAGATAAAGCAATAGAAATGGACAGCTCAAACTTTGACAATCTTTTCCCATAGGGTTATAAATAGAACATTGGGTAGGTTAAAAAAGATAAGGTGTTAAGGCAAAAACATCTAAAGGGTTAATGTAAGAAGATAGCGACAATAAGTTAACGGTGACAATGATTTAGTTTTTAAAGAGCTACAAGTAAGCATGGAAGTTTATGACAAAAAGCATGGAATATAACTGAACTGAACTAATTTATTAATTGATAAGTAAGAAAAAAAAGGAGAAAATTGAAAACAAATGAGTTTTCTTTGAGAGCAACTAATTTGGTTTCATAGCAATAACACTTGAGATAGAAAATCAAAATTTGCTTCCCAATGTTCAAGGTATTGCACAAGTAAGAGGCCTTGGTTATCTGAGAACGATCTAAAGACCAGTGGGCAAGAATAGAACAAGAGAGTGAAGGAGGTGACGGGCTAAAAGAAGAAGAGAGAAAAACACTACAATGCTGGTCATAGAAAAAAATAGCTCAACTGGCAAAAGGGAAGCTAAACTAATAAAGCGGAACAGATCAGACTCATACGACAGCTTCAATTAGGTTTCCGAAAAGAAGAAAAAAAAGGTAGATTAAAGAAGAGAAAAGGGATGAGGCAGATGCAGCTAAAATGGTTAATGTAGGAAGATAAGGGGAGCAAGAACCTGGTGATAAAATTTTAATTTTTTAATAGGGTGCATTTAAGTATGGATGGTGATTACAAAAATAGAGCAACAAAACACTTGCAAAAGAAGAAAACAAAAATTGACCCCCATTGTTCAAGGTCATACATAAAAAGAGGCCTACATATCAGGGCGCCAATTCAAGAATAATGCTGTAAGAATAGAATAAGAAAATAAAGGAAGTGGTAGGTCAGAAGAAAAAGAGAAAGAGATAGTATAATCTTAATTATAATAGAAGATAGCTTAGCTGGCAAGCCAAAAGGTTAGGCAATGTAGACGAAAAAATTAGACTCGAACAACTTTTCCTTTTAGGGTTCAAAAAGGAATAAATAGTGGGTTAAAGAATATAAAGGGGATGAGACAGATAAATCTGAAAGGGTTAATGTGGAATAATAATGCCATCAGATTCATGATCGTAAAAATTATTTTTTATTGTAGTGCAAGCGAGCATGGACAGTGATTGTAAATAATAAGGAATACAAGACATAGGATAGAAGAAAAAGAATTCCTTACCAATGATTCAAGGTGTTGCACAAGTAAGAGGCTTGGTATTCAGGAACCAACTAAAAAGAATGGTGCAGGAGCAGAAGAAGAGAAATTCGAATGTGCTAGGATAGAAGAAGAAAAGAGAGAAACAACATAATGAAAATTATTCAAAAATCCAATTCAACTGAGAAAGGGAAAGATAAAGTAATGGAGAGGGATAACCTAGACTCGAATAGCTCTTTCTTCTAGTGAATAAAAAGGAATAAACAATTGGTTAAAGAAGAAAAAAAGAATGAGGAAGAAAGATCTAAAAATGTTAACACAAGAAAACAGCAGTAGCAAGTTCATGGTAATAAAAATTTAATTTTTAATAGGGTGTAAGTGAGTATGGAAGGTTACTATTAAATGGGTAGAATATAACACAAAATATAGAAGAAAAAAATTTGCATGCCAATATTCAAAGTGTTGGATGACTAAGAAGTATAGTTATCAGTGAGCCAACTAAAGATAGATTAGTACAAGAATAAATCAATAGAATGGAGGAGTCGATGGGTTAGGAAAAAAAATAGAGAAAAATATTATGATCCCGATTATAAAACAAGATAGCGCAAATAGTAATGGAAAGAAAAAAGCAATAGAAATTGACAACTCAAACTTTGACAACCCTTTCCCTTAGGGTTATAAAAGAAATAGTGGGTGGGTTAAAAAGGATAAAGTGGTTAGGCAAAAACATCTCAAAGGGTTAATGTAGGAAGACAGTGGCAACAAGTTAATGGTGACAATTATTTAGTTTTAATGGGGTATAAGTAAGCATGGAAGGTCATGATAAAAATCATGAAATATAACGAAATTGAACTAACTTATTGATTGACAAGTAAGAAAATAAAAGAGAAATATGAAAACAAATGAGTTTTAGTCGAAAGCAACTAATTTGGTTTCATAACGATAAAACTTAAGATGGATGAACAAAATTTGCTTCCCAACATTCAAGGTATTGTACAAGTGAGAGACCATTGTTTTCCGAGAACGAACGAAAGACCAATGGGCAAGAATAGAATAAGAGAGTGAAGGAGATGGTGGGTTAAATGAAAAATAGAAGGAAACACTACAATGCTAGTTATGGTAAAAGATAACTCAATGGTAAAAAAGAAGGTAAACTAACAAAGGGGAATAACTCAAACTCATACAACTCCTTCACTTAGAGTTCTAAAAAAAAACAATAGATTAACGAAGAGAAAACCGATGAGGTAGATGCATCTAATGGGTTAATGTAGTAAGCTAAGGGCAGCAAGTTCTTGGTGGTAATAATTTATTTTTTTCATAAGGTACAATTAAGCATGGATGGTGAAGAAAACAATTTGCTCCCTAAAGTTCAAGTTCATGCAAAGGAATGAGGCCTAATTATCACAGAGCCAATTGAAGAAAAATGGTGTGAGAATATAATAAGAAAATAGAGGAAGCAGTAGGTCAGAAGAAAAAGGGAACGATATACTATAATCCTCATTATAATAAAAGATAGCTGAATTGGCAAACGGAAAGGTTAGGCAATATAGACAGACAGCTCGACTCGAACAACCTTTCCTCTTGGGATTCAAAAAGATAGATAGTTTGCTAAAGAAGATATGAAGGGGGTGAGACATATACATCTGAAAGGGTTAATGTGGAATAATCGTGGCATCAAAAGTGGTAATAAAAATTTATTTTTTAATGTAGTGCAAGCGAATAAGTATGATGATGATAAAAAATAGGGAATACAAGACAAGAGATAAAAGAATAAAATTTGCTTGCCAACAATTCAAGGTGTGGCACAGGTAAGAGGCGTTGGTATTTAGGAACCAACTAAAAAAAAAATGGTGCAGGAGCAAAAGAAGAGAATTGTAAATGTGATAGGTTAGAAGAACCAAAGAGAGAGATAACATAATGATGATTACTCAAAAATCTAATTCGACTGGGAAAGGGAAAGATGATGCAACGGAGATGAATAACCCAAGCTCAGACAGCTCTTTCTTCTATAGCTTAAAAATGAATAAACACTTGGTGAACGAAGAAAAAAGAAATAAGGCAAACAGATCTAAAAAGTTTAATATAGGAAGGTAGCGGCAGCAAGTTCATGGTAATAAAATTTATTTTTTTAATGGGATGCAAGTGAGTATGGAAGGTGATAATAAAATGGGAGCAATATAACACAAGAGATAAAAGAAAAGAATTTGCATGCCAATATTCAAAGTGTTGAATGGCTAAGAAGCATAGTTCTCAGGGAGCCAACTAAAGAGAGATTAGTACAAGAATAAAACAAGAGAATGGTAGAGGACAGAAGATAGCTCAACTAGCAATGGAAAGATAAAATAATAGAATTGGACAGCTCAAACTTTGACAACCTTTTCCCTTAGGGTTATAAAAGAAATGGTGGGTGAGTTGAAAAAGATAGAGTGGTAAGGCAAAAACATCTGAAAGGCTTAATGTAGGAAGACAATGGCAACAAGTTAATGGTGACCACGATTTAGTTTTCAAAGGGGTACAAGTAAGCATGGAAGGTTATGATAAAAAGCGTGGAATATAATTGAACTAACTAACTTATTGATTGATAAGTATGAAAATAAAGGAGAAAAATGAAAACAAATGAGTTTTCTTTGAGAGAAACTAATTTGGTTTCATAACAATAACACTTGAGATAAAAGAACAAAATTCGCTTTCCAATGCTCAAGTTCATGCATAAGAAAGAAGCCTAAGTATCAAGGAGCCAATTGAGGAAGAATGGTGTAAGAATAGAACAAGAAAATAGAGAAAGCGGTAGGTTAGAAGAAAAAGAGAAAGATCTACTATAGTCCCAATTATAATAGAAGATAGCTCAACTGGCAAACGGAATGGTTAGGCAATGTAGACGGACAGCTCAAACTCGAACAACTTTTCCTCCTGGGGTTCTAAAAGGAATAGACTGATCATTAAAGAATATAAGGGAATAAGATAGATACATTTGAAAGAGTTAATGTGGAATAACAATGGCATCAAGTTCATGGTAATAAAAATTTATTTTTTAGCGTAGTGCAAGCAAGCATGGACGTTGATGATAAAAAATAGGGAATACAAGACATGAGATAGAAGAATAAAATTTTCTTGCCAATGATTTAAGGTGTTGCACAACTAAGAGGCTTTGATGTTAAGGAACAAATTGAAAAAGAATGGTGTAGGAGCAGAAGAAGAGAAATGCGAATGCACTACGTTAAAAGAAGAAAAGAGAGAAATAACATAATGATGATTATTTAAAAATCTAATTCAACTGGGAAGGGAAATACAAAGCCATGAAGACGGATAACCCAAACTTGAATAGCTCTTTCTTCTAGTGAATAAAAATAAAAAAACACTTTGTCAATGAAGAAAAAGGGGATGAGGCAAACAGATGTAAAAAGATTAATATGTGAAAACAGTAGTAGCAAGCTCATGGTAATAAAAATTTAACTTTTAATGGGTTGCAAGTGAGTATGGAAAGTGATGATAAAATGGGAGGAATATAACACAAGAGATAGAAGAAAACAATTTACGCCAATATTCAAAATGTTGAACCAGTAAGTATGATTATCAGCGAGCCAACTAACAAGAGATTCGCACATAAGTGAAACGAGGGATTGGAGGAGGCTGTGGGTTAAGAAAAAAAATAGAGAAAAATTCTATTATCCCAATTATGATAGAAGATAGCTTAACTAGCTATGGTTATAGAAGATAAAGCAAGAGAAATGGATAGCTCAAACTTTGACAATCCTTTCCCTTAAGGTTATAGAAGGAATAGTGGGTAGGTTAAAAAAATAAGGTAGTGAGGTAAAAACATCTAAAAGGGATATTGTAGGAAGACAATGGCAATAAGTTAATTGTGACAATGATTTAGTTTTTAAAGAGGTACAAGTAAGCATGGAAGGTCACGATAAAAAACATGGAATATAACTGAACTGAACTAACTATTTTTATTGATGAGTAAGAAAATAAAGGAGAAAAAAAAACAAATGAGTTTTATTCGAGAGCAACTAATTTGGTTTCATAACAACAACACTTGGGATAGAAGAACAAAATTTGCTTCCTAATGTTCACGGTATTGCACAAGTAAGCGGCCTTGGTTGTCTGAGAACGAACTGCAGACCAGTGCGCAAGAATAAAACAATAGAGTGAAGGAGGCAGTGGATTAAAAAAAGAAGAAAGAGAAACACTACAATGCTGGTGATGGTAAAAGATTGCTTAACGAAAAAAAAGAAAGTAAACTAACAGAGTGAAACAGCTCAAACTCATACAACTCCTTCACATGGGGTTCAAAAAAATAAAATAGTAGATTGAAGAAGAGAAAAGAGATGAGGTAGAAGCATCCAAATGAGTTAATGTCGGAAGCTAGGAGCAGCAAGTTCTTGGGGATAAAAATTTACTTTTTTCCTAAGGTGCAATTAAGCATGGATGGTGATGACAAAACGAGAGCAATGTAACACCTGCGAAAGAAGAACAAAATTTGCTCCCCAAAGTTCAAGTTCATGCAGAGAAAAAAGGCCTAATTATCAGGGATCCAATTGAAGAAGCGGTAGGTCAGAAGAAAAAGTGAAAGATATACTGTAATCCTAATTATAATAGAAGATAGCTCAACTAGCAAATGGAATGGTTAGGCAATGTAGACGGACAGATCAAACTCAAAAAAAATTTCCTCTTAGGCTTCAAAAAGGAATAGGCAGTTGGTTAAAGAATATAAAAGGGGATGAGACGAATACATCTCAAAGGGTTAACGTGGAATAACAGTGGCATTAACTTCACGGTAATAAAAGTTTGTTTTTTAATGTAGGGCAAGCAAGCATGGATGATGATAATAAAAAATAGGGAATACAAGACATGAGACAGAAGAACAAAATTTGCTTGCCAATGATTCAAAGTGTTGCACAAGTAAGAGGTTTTGGTATTAAGGAACCAATTGGTAAATAATGGTAAGAAAAGAAATGCGAATGCATTGGTTAGAAGAAGAAAAGCGAGAGATAACATAATGATGATTATTCAAAAATCTAATTCAACTTGGAAAGGAAAAGATAAAGCAATGGAGACAAATAACACAAACTCAAATAGCTCTTTCTTCTAGTGAATAAAAAGAAACAAACACTTGGTCAAGGAAGAAAAAAAGGATGAGGCAAAAAAGTTCTAAAATGGTTAATATGGGAAGATAGGGGTTGTAAGTTCATGGTAATAAAAATTTATTTTTAAATGGCGCACAAGTGAGTATGGAAGGTGATTATAAAATGGGAGCAATATAACACAAAAGATAGTAGGAAAAAAGTTTATATGCCACTATTCCAAGTGTTGAACAAGTAATAGGTATAGTTATCAACAAGCCAACTAAAGAGAGATTAGTACAAGAATAAAACAAGAGAATGGAGGAGGCGTTGGATTAGAAAAAAAAATAGAGAAAAATATTATGATCTCGATTATGATAGAAGATAGCTTAACTAGTAATCAGAAAGATAAAGCAATAGAAATGGACAACTCAAACTTTGACAACCTTTTCCCATAGGGTTATAAAAGGAGCACAGGGTGGGTTAAAAAAGGTAAAGTGCTGGGACAAAAACATTTAAATGAATTAATGTAGGAAGACAGTTGCAACAAGTTAAAGGTGATGAGGATTTATCAACAAATATAATATTTTATCCATACCCAGCTTCAATTCAATTAATGAGAGCATTATAATTCATACGCTCAATGTTAATGTGAACTTAGGTTCTGAAGAAACCCTAAAAAATGAAATCCTGATGATGTTGACAATGAAATCATATAGGCAGAGTCTCAAAAAATAAAGTAGGAAGTCCTATTTAATTAATGAGAAACTCTATTCTTTCAAAAGCTGCTACTAGCAGATAAGTCCTAATGGGATCATTTCGTCCATTGGAATGCAATATTCAAGCAAACCATTTCATTTTGATACACTAAAGTTTCAAATTATATGCTTCACATCTTGTCCATAGATAGACTCTTCTGAAGATGAATAGGCGAACAAATTACTAGCAATCTAAATTTTAATCATTGGATCACTTGCTGGATTCTTTCAAAATTCTACAGGATTGTGTGAAGGAGTGTCTGATATCATTTTCACTCTTTATTTTCAGCATAGAGGTTTTAAGCAAGGTAATGGAAAATATTATTCAAGGAGGGTTTTTGGAAGACTTTTGAGGTTGGGATTGGAATCATATATATATATTGAGAAATAAAGAACTATTTTGAAAATCAACAATCACCACCAAATTGAAGCACCACACCGATATTACACATCACAAAAACCATTGTATACTAAAAGTGCATAATTACTAAAAAATAAAACCCAAGTGACTTGGCATGAAAGATCGAATTGGCCCAAGAAGACCTAAGCGATCTTGAATGTCTTACCAATATTCTCACACCTTCCGAATCAAACGAGTTCTTATCTTGCATATGCAGTTAATGTCACAATACAAACCAACACACTGTTTTAGAACTGAAACTCTGTTTGTTCATATTAAATAAAACATTTAAGGGCTAGTAAAATCAACAGAGAAAGGGAAAAGAAGATTAAAAAAACTATAAGATGGACCTTTATCAATGTAAACACTGGACAATGGAGATTTTTGTTGGGCAAAACCAAGGCAAAGAGCAACACACCATTCAGAACTGAGACTAATTATAAACACACACGAAAGATTAAGTAAAAACTAACCATGAAGTTCTACATATCATCAATAAGCTCTAAAATTATGGAAGGCAAAAGACGTTCAAATTGGTTTTATCTGGATTACACCACTGACGATTCGAAAAAAAAAAAAAAAAAAGTGCCAATCAAGACTGAACAGGAAAGCACGAAACAAAGGAAGACGGAAAGTAGGATTTCCAAAAGGCAAAATACAATTAATATTGACAAGAAACAACGAAAAATAAGTTCAAAAAGATCAGGATACAAACACAAAACTTGTATTTAATAGGAATCACTAAAGAAATTCCAAAATTTTCCGGAGGACCCCAAAACAAACCTAGATTAAAGATTTCTGGAACATCGCAAACCTAAATAACAATGCTAAAAATGAAAAAAATATAATAATAATTACCAGTCATTGTGAGACTATTGGAAAACAAGTTCCAACAAGAATCACACAACCTTACA
>QLOD02145503.1:0-16705 GCA_003260245.2 Sideroxylon spinosum | reverse complement strand
TCTTGCTACAGATTTTTTAAGAGATTGGCATAGTCAGTGAACAGTAAGATCTCCTTATTTGGTTATAGAAATCTTAAACTTTATTTTATAAATTTGAGTAGTATCATTAACCTTGGAATAAGTTTGTTGAATAGCTTCTCATATTTCTTTGGCGGTACCTAGTAACATACATGTATCCTTGATCTCGGGTAGCATTGAATTCCATAGTTAGGATATCACCATAGAATTCTCTTCATCCCAAGCATCAAATTTGGGTTCCCTTGGTTTAGGTCCTGTACCAATCAAGTGACTCAACTTTCCTTTCTCTTTCAAAAATGTTCAAACTAGCTGTGACCATTTTAAGTAGTTTTTTTCGTTCAATATGTATGTAGTTTGCAGACCCTGTAAATCTCCTGTGGATGGAATAGAGTTTGCTTTGATAACCTGCTTGTTGGAATTGCTTGTGATTTTTGACATGGAGACGATTGGAAAGTTGACTGGGGCTATTGACGAAGATCCTAAAACCAGCAAGTGTTTCTATCGTCAATCCAAAAAAAACAAATGGCTGCAAGTCACGAAGTCGGCTAGGAATTCCGACAACGATCACAACAATGATTGAAAAGCCTCGAACCTCAAGCACAAAGTCGACTAGGGTTTTGGTCGTCAATCGAACCTCAATCGCGAATTATTGAAACAATATTTTCAAAGTCCCGAACCTCAATCGAACATCAATCACGAAGTTGGCTAGGGTTTCAGTCTCAATCGAACCTCAAACGCGATCCTCAACTTCAATCGAGATCATAAATACAATCTCTAAGTTCCGGCGATAGTCGCAACAACGTTTGAAAAGCTGATTGCCAAATTCGATGCTGATTGCGAAACTAATTCCAACGATCTTTGGGAACTTAACAATGATGGGGAAGATGCTGACTGCGAAGTCGATTGGGAACTTCAACAATGATTGTGAAGGCACCGCAAATCTTGACGACTGCGAACCTGATGACGATCATGAAGACGTCGCGAACTCAAAGATGATCTCAAACCCAGCTAGAAAATCTGACATCGATCACGTAAACAACCACAAACGTTTACGCTAATTTCTAGAGATTGAACAGCAATTAAGGTTGTAAAAAAATGCTTGGCAATGAAGGCCAAGCAAGCAGAAAAGAATTCCCAGAGAACCTAGGGCTCTGATTCCATGTGAAGAAAAAGATGAGAAGAAAAGTTCCTCTCATTTAGTGATGATTCTTTGTACAAGCTATCCTATATATACAAGTAGGAATGAATCAAAAATAGAATGTAAACCAATTAGTTTATAAATTAGATCTCTATAAATCAGGGATGCTGAAGTAACTACCAAAAATATAAAATCTACAGCTAATCTTGTCATAGGAACTGCAACTAGACCTTTTGGTCTTTTTGCATTTTCTTGAAGCTTCTATAAAATTTGATTACTTACAAAAAAATAAAAAAATAGAAATAAAAATAAAGAATCCTTTTGGGCATTCAACTAGTTTCTTGCCTCTGTCATGACTTTCAAATATTCTCACAACCATGATGAAGTGGTTCCACTTATGCCAACAGTCCCTCTGCCATCACTGGTTTCCAATTTTTTGGCGAAGTCACATGGTCAACATTACCTCATCTTGATTTCTTTTAAACTGATCCTAGCTCATAACTGGTGCTCTAGTTTAGTTTTGGTAGGTATTGTTAAGTCAACAATTGTTTCATTAGGTTAATCTGTCAGGAAATAGGCCCAACAATATATATCAAGCTATTTCAATACTCTCTTTCATGTGTAACCCTCCAATTTGCACGTGGAACAGAGACAAACAAATCAAATCAAACAAGTTGCACCAAAACAAGCAAACAAAGTGTACAACAATAAATGGGAAATAACAAGATTCAAATTCAGAACCTTTTAGAATAGAGCTTTTGATATCACGTTAAAGTCACCAATTCTCCTGAAAGGTTAAACTGTTAGAAAATAGACCCAACAACGTATATTAAACTATTTCAACACTTCCCCTCGTGTGTAATCCTATTTTGCATGTGGAGTAGAGACAAGTAAACTAAAGCAAATTAAGGTGCACCAACACAAGTAAACTAAATGCACAAGAATTAATGGGAAATAATAAGATTCGAATCCAAGACCTTCTGGAATTAGAGCTCTGATACCATATGAAGTCACCAATTGTCTTAAAAGCTTAAGTTGTTAGGAAATGGATCTAATACCGTATATCAAGCTATTTCAACAAGTACGATGCTCTAGTTTCTTAAATTCTTTCTACTGTCTTTCAAGTCATTCATCTCGACATTAGTTTGATCATACTCAGAAATTTTGCTTCTTGATCGCTCAATAGTTTGTCCTTTGCAATATATCTCTCCTAACGGTTGTTCATATAATTTCCCTCTAAATCATACATCTTCACCAATCCTTGCATAGGTGTGTAGACTAAGCGAATAGAATCGTTTTATTATGTTTGTGAGTGAAAGTCATGGCACTTTGTGTTATAAAGCAAGTCACCTAGTTGGCACTCTCATCTAGCCTTTCTTAATCTACCATATTTTTCTGTAGGGTGTTTGTATGATTTCTTAAGTCGAAAAACATCATGGGAATGTCTTGGTTTTTTTTTTTATTTATCTAGGCTTTTGTAGGTCACCCAAGAAAAAAATATTCATGTGAATCAAATATTATTTTATTTTTTTAAGATTTTATTTTATTTTAGGGAAGATTTTGTTTGAGGATTTATTTTAAGTAGGATTTTTAGAGATTTTATTGGATGCTTATCTTTGATTTTGATTCTTAGTTATCTCAAGGATTTAACATCCTATTTAAAAGCTTGAGATTATTAGGTTTTGGTAGACTTTGAATTGAAAAAATATTGAATGACACTGTTGCTATTGTTCTTCCCTTTTCTCTAATCTTATTTATTCTTGTTTTTAACCTTCTCTTCTTCTCTTAGTTTGATTTCTTACTGTTCTTTACTTTAATCTTGTTTGTCCCGAATCAAATTTGGTATCATATCGAATTGATCTAGTACCATCACCGATCAAATCTGAAAACCTACTCACCAATGCCCTAATTGACCATAGTTGCAATGGCTGTCTAAGTCCACTTGACCTCTGCTAACGGATGACCTAACCAAATTCCAATAATCATTGCTGCACTAGTTGCCGTTGATCTGGGCCTAAACCTTTTGTCCCTAGACACCCCCCCCCCCCAAAAAAAAAAAACACAAAAAAAAAAGGTCAATGGCGTTGAGATTTCCTTCCAACAGTAGCCAACGATCTCTTTAAGGATTCTAACTCTAGGCCTTGACGTTACCAACCTAAGCTACAGGGAACCTTGTCGGTCGACGACGAGGAGTGCTGACCACACCAGAAGTCTTTCAGTCCAAGCCCGACGAATGCCTAGCACTGCCGAACGCAACCCAGGCTCCATATCTGAAAATTGATTTGCAGCTTTACTGATTTGGAAAATGGGAATATCTAATTAGGGTTGGAGTAGAGTGGAGCCAAGTCGAGCTGAGCTTTAATTATTTCGAACTCAGCTTGAGCTATTTATATTGATCTTGAGCTTAGTTCGAACTTTTATATAAGCCCGAGCTTGTCTCGATAAAGAAAAATTTAGGCTTGAGATTGGCTCGCGAGTAGTTCGGTTAAATAAAAAACGATGTCGCTTTAGTCTAAAATATAATAAATAAAATATTAAAAAAAATATAATAAAAATATAATTAAACATATAAAAATATTATGTATGTATATATTATTTTATTGGTCTACCATAATCCCCCTCATCTTCTAAAGAGAGAGGAATTGATTATGTTAGGTAAAGGTTGACTAGAGATGCTTTGCTTTATTAGGAGGATGTTGAGTATCATGTTGCTGAAGGCTGTAAGCCTCCTATTTGAACGTGGGATGAAATGAAATACCACCTTCAAGCAAGATTTTTACCCTTGACTTATTGGGTCCATTTGTTGGCCCAATTGATTCCACCTAAATCAACCAGGGAAAGTCCTCATCCTTGAAACTAAGTGTCATCGTCCAACCTAAAAGCAGGTACCAGTTCCTTTGTGTAATACCTTTCGTATGCAGGATGATGGAACATGGTGGTTGATGAATGAGTGATGAAGCCTGATGAGGATCATCTTGAAGTGGTTGTTAATGAGCCTAACCTTATGAAATTTGATGATTTAGATTAATTCGGTAATTTGATTGATGAGGTGTCGTGCATTATTGCAAAGCCTAAAGAGGTTACCCAGATCAATGAGGAAGGGAATGTTGATGGCCATTGAGATGAAAAAGTTTCTGATTTGGGTTTGGTTGTGCCTTCCATCATTGTACTACCTAAATAGGCTATGGAATCATTGACTCTATGGTTAAGACTTGTAATATTGTTTTGGATTTCATTCTCCTCATTGGAGTGTTTCTTTAATAGTTTAATCCAGTAATGTTGGTATTCATTCGAATTCAACAATACCTGTCACCAGAATTAAGATTTTTCCATCTTCGGGGAATTGGTGGGGTTACTAGGTTCCTACCTCCCCTTACACAAGTACATGAGTTTTGGGAGTAGTTTGAATATCCACTTTGTATGTGGTCTGGAGATTGAAAGTAGAATTTGTTTTTTCAACTCGCCGGAGTCGAGTTTTTCTTATTTGGGGAGAACAATGCATCTCAAAATGTTATTTTATTTTATTAAAATTTATTTTATTTTAGGGAAGATTTTGTTTGAGGATTCATTTTGAGTAGGATTTGTTAGAGATTTTATAGGATACTTATCTTTGATTTAATTCGTAGTTATGTTAAGATTTAATAACTTATTTAAAGGCCTGAGTTTACTAGGAGTATACAGACTTTAAATTGAGAAAAATATTAAATGGCATTGTTGCTATTGTTCTTTCCTCTTTTCTTTTCTCATCTTGTTTCTTCTTGTTCTACTCTCTCTCTTTCTCTTCTTTGCTTGACTTGATTTCTTACTTTACTTTTACTTTAATCCTTTTTGTCCCATATCAAATATCCTTTATCAATCTCCTTAGCATGAAGTCAAAACTGATTTTCATATACCCTTGTTTCAGGTCTTAGTATTTTCTGAGTCAGTTTGTCATAGATAATTCAAGAGAGTTCGTTAGTTAAACTTTGGCTTAAACCATCTAGACAAACCTATGAACCCAGACTTTGCAATTTGCATGCCAAAATGATAGCGACAAAACAATAAATAAAGGATAAAGAAAAACATATCACATACTTGTTTAAATATTTGGCTAAATATTTTGCCCCAAAAAAAAAAAAAAAAAAAAAGTAACAAAAAAATTTAAACTATGCTACTTGTATTGCTTGACAGTCAATCGTTGCTGGAAATGGGTACAAAAGACATGGACTTTGTGCAACTTAATCAGTTAATAGGAAGGAAAACTGGAGGAATATCAGTATTTCCTTTCACATCATCAATACGAGGGAAGGAAGATCCATGCAGCCATCTAATTGTCCGGGGGAAATCCATGTCAGGGCGCACTGAAGATTTATTTAACCTGGTATATCATTCTTTCCAAGTTTTAATTTTTAATTGTGATTTCATAATTATACTTTCGTATTATATAACCTTTAGTGATAATGCAAATGGCTGCTTGAGTTAATTGTTTTACAACTTGGGTCATTATAACTTGGTAGTCATCTATTTAAATTAACTTATCCCTTGAGGTTTGGTTTACTAATTTGAATGTTCCATTTTTTCTATTTTCAATTCTTGACAGATAATATTTTTACCTGTTAGGCTATTCCTCAATCATGTTTAGCTCTTTTTTGCCTTTCGAAAATATCATTAAGAGACGGCCTCTAGTATGACCCGTTGAGTTTTGGTGTTTTGTACTCGTGAATCCTTGAGATTTCACAAGAGAGCCATGTTGTACAATTATATATGGCTACACAGCGGAGTAATATGTCATGCACTAGTATCGAATTTTGGATGCTCAGTCGTTTCATAGCTTTCTCATGATTTTATTTCTATATGTATATAACAAAATATGAATACATTGCTTACCAGTGATGTTCAAGGCAATGTAACATATGGGTCTGCTTAATGTGCATCCTAAATGTGAATACTAATTTATTCTTAATGATTTGAAACTATGCATAAGATTTACTTTCTTTGTACTTAACTGCATTTCATCCTTTTTCTCCATGGTTGTTCCACGGGCTGAAGCAAGTTGGATGGATTGCTGCCTGTTCTCTTTCATGTGTTGATCTTCAGGATGGTGTTGTTAATTGGACTGCTTATGTGATTTTTATCTAGTTTTGTACTGTACTTGGTAGAGGTGGTACTGTTCACCCCTATTTTGAAAGGAGAACAAATGAACAAGATAAAAATGTTTTCAATGTCTGCGGTGGTGGCAATATTCTTTACAATTTGGTACTATTTTTTCTTGGTGAGAATGTGCATATATAAACTAGAAGCAGTACACATCCGATGCATGTCATAATTAACCCTTTGCGTTATAGGTAGTTGAGGGTGTAAAAGTTTTAAAAAAAAAAAATTGGTGGTTATAAAACACGATAGTGAAATTACCTGTTAAGAAGGTAGATTTTAAAAATTTACAAACAAACCTTTTGAAATCATAAGTAGTTAAAGGGTGTTAATAGAAAAACAAAAGAGCTTCACCAAATTGAGTAATTTCACCAAATCTAAGGCTTCACGGTTTCACCAATTACCCTATTGTTTTTGTATTATAATATTCTAGATTTTATTATCTCATTTAATTATTTAAAATTTTATTTTGTAATGTACTTGCCAAAAAAAAAAAAAAATATTATACAGGATAATGTACGGGATTTGATATGACATGGGATTAATTTTTTATATGGGATTATTTTGTTGGTGTTTGATTGGTGAGATATAAAGTGAGATAAGAGGTGTGATTTGATAGGAGATGTAACAGGAAATGATTTTGTACCTTTATATTTTGCCGGGAATCAAACCCGGGGGTGGGGGATATGTCATCCTACCCCCTATGGTATTCCTATAGTCTCGCTTTTATTGTATCACCGTTATTTGTCTTTCAGATTACCATGACATTGTACTTGTTCATTGCTCCTTGTGGACCTTCACTTTTATTAATATTACTGCTTAGCGTTTTGATTGAGTTTGTAACTTATTCTTTTTGGGTTATCAATAACCTGCAGATAATTAACTGAGGAGTTCATATTTATTGGTTGATTGTAGGTCAACTGCATTCTTCAAGATGTTCAATTTACAGACCAAAAGCGGTTTAAGCAGTTTGTTTCCCAAAGCAAAGCAAGAATGGAGGTATCTATTTTAGTCCTGGAACATATTGTCATTACTGGTGTATGCTATTAATTTTTAATTACTTAATTCCATAGCTGTTTCATTTTCAGAATCGATTAAGAGGTAGCGGTCACGGTATTGCAGCTGCCAGGATGGATGCAAAGTTAAATGTTGCGGGTTGGATTTCTGAACAGATGGGTGGCGTTAGGTTAGCTATATGGACTGTTCTCAATTCATCTGAATTACGTGTTTTGACTGTTTTGTTTAAATGTATATCCGAACAAGGCAGGGAATGTTGTATTGAATTCATTATATCTTTTTTTTATTTTTTTTTTGAAATTTTATGGTAACCTTTTAGGACCTTTGCATTATTGTCTCACATACCGACTTGAATTTTTGAAATAAAGTTGTTTAGTGGGTTTAACTGTCATAATTCAATCCTAGCATGGATTATTTTTTGCAAGGTTCCATGTTTATATCATGTCTCTTGACTGTTAAAAACTATGGTGAGGTTCAAGCTTTTAGATAAACATTTCACCTTTTACTTTGGTGTGTTTACAGTTACTTGGAATTTCTAAAAGCTCTTGAAAAGAAAGTTGAAGAGGATTGGGATGGAATATCTTCATCTCTTGAGGAGATCCGCAGGTCCTTGATTTCAAGGAAAGGTTGCTTAATAAATTTGACTGCAGATGGAAAAAATCTAACGAAATCAGAAAAATTTGTTAGCAAATTTCTTGACTTGCTTCCAAACACTTCCCTAGTTGAACCAGTTACCTGGAATGCTCGACTTCCTTCAATAAATGAAGCCATTGCAATACCTACACAGGTAAAATATATAACTATTGTCCAACTTGCTTATTATTTTGTTTTTTTCTCTATTGACATTGGACCTACAAACATTGCTGTTGCTCATCTTGTATTGATGTCAAGCTAGACTAAACCCAGTATTAACAGATTTTGCCACTTTCTATGTTTTTACAGGTCAATTATGTTGGAAAAGCAGCTAATATCTATGAAACCGGTTATGAGCTTAAGGGGAGTGCATATGTTATTTCAAAATACATTAGTAACACATGGTTGTGGGATCGTGTACGAGTTAGCGGTGGGGCTTATGGAGGCTTCTGTGATTTTGACACTCACTCGGGTACAATTTTGTGTTGATGTGTTGGCAGATGATTGTAACTATTAATTCCAACTTTCTTACTTTCGTGGATTTGCTTGTTTTAGGGATCTTCTCATTCTTATCTTATCGAGACCCAAATTTGTTAAAGACACTTGATGTGTACGATGCAACTGGTGATTTTCTGCGGGAATTGGAAATGGATGGTGATACTCTTACAAAAGCAATTATTGGGACCATTGGAGATGTGGATTCATACCAGCTACCAGATGCCAAAGGATATAGCAGGTAAATCAGCAATATTATACATATTATATATTTTGTGGAAGTCACTCTCTCTTTCTATGGGTGCAAGGTCTTTTGCACAAGGAACATATATTTGTTTTTATTAAGAAAAGGGATTGGCGAGCAAAATAATTTTAGAGGAACATTATTTTTTGGTAAATTAAACTAACCTCCCGGAGACATAATACAAATATCTCCCTCAACATTTGGACCTTACATTAACCTTTCCCTATTTTTGACATTTTTGTAACAATTCCAGGGGTAGTTTGGCCACCCTTCCAAACATCTTTGAGTTATTAGTGGACAAGTATTCTCCAATGACAGCTTGTTCAGAAGATTGACGAGAGTTTGGAGTGGAACATTACTTTTAGGGTGTGTCTGATGGTAGGATATAAGGTGGTGGATTGGATTGAAAATCTGACCCCACCTACTCCCATATTTGATTGGCAAATGTAACTCTAGACATATAGTCTAGTTTGAGCTGCCAATCCCCCAAAATGAGGGATATTCAGTTGAAAGAATGGGAATTTTAGGTATATTGAAATGCATTGGTACAGGTTATATATGCAGCTTTAGAAATACAATTTTAGGAAATAATGACCTATACTTCCTATTCCTACAATCAAGGAATTAATTCCTAATTAGGCAGTAAAGGATCTTTCTCAACTTAGAATATAAAATCAAATTTACAAGCTGTCACAATCATTCTAGAATCTTCGAGAATATTTTTCTGATTTTCCAACATGTACAATACCTAGGGGTGGTGGTATTGTATATCCCCAATTCTTTGGATTGTTTCCTACCAAGATCCAAAGATTCAAAATTATTTTCTATCAAATCTCTGATGAAATCGAGCCTCTTATGCTATTTTATATCTCACTAACCAAATACTAAAAAATTCATGCCACGATAAAATTTATTCCCATATTATGTCCAATTCCTTATCTAATAGTATTATTCATCTCCCATCATTCAATCTTTGTAATCAAACATAGCCTTAAGGCACAATTTGCATGATTTGGAGGTAGAATGATTTATTGCTTTTTTGGGTATGCTAGAAAATAAGAATCCATGTAGAGGAGAGGCTAAAATGTTGGGAACTTGCTCAAAATTTGACTAGTTTGAGGTGAAATTTTATTCCCGAGTTTTGTGTGGAGTAGAAGATGAATTCCCATTGAAGAGAATTTGATGTAAAAGTGTGGTTGAGAATCAAAGTGGAATAATTGAGTTAAATTCTTCCTCTCCCTCAGACTGTTATTTATAATCAAGGTTTAGGTTACAAAATGAAACCGAAATCAACCAGTATACAAAAGGAAACTGAAATAAACCAATATATAATAGGAAACTGAAATCAATTAGTATATGCTAATAACCAAAAATAACCACATTACATTCTGACAATTATTCCCTAAATATTCTAACAATCCTCCTCAAGCTGGAGCATAAAGATCAAATATGCTCAGCTTGGTAGACATTTTTGGAAATATAGAACTAGTTGAGCGCTTGGTGAGAATGTCACCCAACTGAGAGTCCAATCATACAAATGGAGTAATAATATCATGCTTGGTATGTTCATGAAAAATAGGGTTGTTAGTAATTAAGATCGCAGTTTGATTATCACAGAACATAGATATCAGAGTTGAAATATCAATACCAAAATCTCAAAGAAGAGAATGAAGCCAAAGCATCTCAGATGTAGTGTGAGCCATGGCGGGATATGCAGCCTCAGCACTAGATCGATTCACTATAGTCTGCTTCTTATTACACTAGGTGACAAGATTACCACCAACAAAGATACAGTATCCAGAATTAGACCTCTGATCTAAATGATTACCTGCCCAATTTGTATTATTGTATCCAATTATATCTATTGTGGTGGAAGCTCGATAGAGTAAATCTTTACTAGGAGAATTTTTCAAATACCTCAGAATATGACACAACTTTAAAGTGAGGTTTACGTGGAGCATGTATGAATTGATTGATCGCACCAACTGTATATGTAATGTCAGGACAGGTCATAGTGAGATAAATCAGCTTACTCACAAAGCATCGATAACGACCAACATCAAGAAAAAGATCACCACTCATTATTCAAGTGAACAGAAGAATCCATAGGAGTATCAACTGGACGAGAACCTAAAAGTCCAGTCTTGGAGAGTAAATCCAGAACATATTTTCTTTGAGGGTAACCTGAATCCCAAGAAAATAATGTAAAACTCCGAGATCTTTTGTGTGAAATTGTTTTTTCAGATAACTCTTTAATTCTAATATCATCCACACAAACAATCAAGATAATGGTGCCAGATGGTGACTGATGGACAAATACGGAGTGATCAGAGGTAGACCGTTTGAAATCATAATTTTGAAGAATAGAGCTAAATCGATGAAACCATGCTCGTGGAGATTGTTTAAGTCCAGCCAAGGATTTGCGTAAGTGATAAACAAGATGCTCATTTCTTGGAGCAGTAGACTTTGGTGGCTGGTCCATATATACCTCATCTTGAAGTTTACAAATGTAAAAAAGCATTTTTAATATCCAATTGGCATAAAGGCCAAGACTTGCACATTGCCACTGCAAGAAGAATGTGAACTGAATTAAGACGGGCCATTGGTGACAAGGTCTCAAGACAATCCACACCATAAGTTTGGGTATAACCTTTAGCAATCAAACGGGCCTTAAGATGCTCAACTATAGCATTAGGGTGGTACTTTATTGTATAAACCCAACAATAATCAAAAATTTCTTTTCCGGGAGAAGAGAAGTAAGCTCGTACATTTGGTTGTGATTTACTGCTTGCATCTTCTCATTCATTGTTTTCTTTCTGCCCAGTGATAATAATGCTTGATTATAAGATATAGGAACAAAAACAGAGGACAAGGCATGAACAAAAGATTGGAATTGAGGTAACATACGATGATAGAAAACAAATTTAGCAATGGGATACTGAGTGCATGTACATATACCTCATCTTTGGGCAATAGGAAGATCAAGATCATCAATAGCAAGAGGCTCATGCCCATCCTGATTAGTAGGGATGGTCATCTCGGCCGACCTGTTCGTACCCTACCCGATTCTTACCCGAAGGCGTAGAGGATTTGGGGATTTTTTGGGATCAGGTAGGATATGGGTACACTTTTTAAAAATATTCGGGGATCGAGTAGGGTATGGGTACGAGTTTATCCCCATCCCATACCCTATCCTACCCCACCCTACCTGTTCCCCTACCCATCTCTGCTCCTACCCGTACCTCTGTATCTATAATTTAATTTTTTTCAGGATTTTGCGGTAAGAACTACACCTCCACTATAAAATTTTTATAAAGTGCACATAACGAACTGAGCACAAAGTAATAGCTCCTATACATGTATTAATTTTTGTTGCACTAGTAGTTCGTTTGTTTTCTTTACACAAGATTACTTGATCTCTTGTTTGATTGAAAGGTTTTTCTGTCTTTTGTTAATTTGCTATACATTCTCATTTGTTAGTAGTTTAATATTGTTTCGTGAAATTCCTAGTCGAATTGTTGAGTAGCAGAGTGAGTGTGGTCACATGTTTTTCCCAATTCATTTTGTTCTTGATTGTTTTCTTTGTTTGACTTCCAATTTTTTTCACACATCATTATTATTTTTTTAATTATGTTCTGATTTGAATTTCATAATTGTTTTTTGTAAGTTCATTTATTTATTTTTTTCATTTCGGATACCCGATTACCTGCGGGGATCGTCGTTTCCTGTTTGGATAGGGGATGGGGGGTAAAAATAAATCTCTAGTGGGGATCAGGTACAGGGATAGGCGTACTATGCCCATCCCTACTAATTAGTGACAAAATTGTCTAGTTCAGGAGCAGAAGTATCAAGAGCAACTGTCTCAAGGGTTGCAGGATCCACAGGTGCAGCAGTGATTGGAGCTAGGCGAGTGGGACGTTGATAGACCTGTAATGGCACATCAGGTATAGGAAGAACAGAATTAGCAAAGGGAATAGATATAGATGACTCTCTCTCTCGAGAGGAAAGAGAAAACTCTCCCTCACGAGATGACATCTCCCCCTGAACTCGAAAATAGGGTGTAGACTCCTCACTAGCAAAGGATCGACGAGATGGAGGATGATAACAATGGTAATCCAGGGGTAAAGAAGAGAGAAGGAAGACCGATTACCAAAAGTGACATATGGGACACGATTAATAAGGTGACATGCAGTTAAGACAGCATCACTCCAATAGGATTTCTGGACATTCATGTGTATTTGTAAAGTGCGAGCTACATCTAGCAGATGGAGTTATTTGCCTTTAACTATACCATTCTGTTGAGGTGTGTGAACACATGAAGTTTGATGGATGATGCCCCTGTCAATACAAAATTTGTCCATGACAAACTTGGTGTCTTCTAAGGCATTATTAGATCGTAAAATTTTAATTTTTTATCAAACTGAGTAAGAATTTCACTATAGAATTGTAAGACAATATTGGGTAATTCAGAATGATTTTTCATTAAAAATAACCA
This sequence comes from Sideroxylon spinosum, assembly GCA_003260245.2. Lineage (NCBI taxonomy): Eukaryota > Viridiplantae > Streptophyta > Magnoliopsida > Ericales > Sapotaceae > Sideroxylon > Sideroxylon spinosum. The sequence continues at coordinate 3,535 of QLOD02145503.1, read as the reverse complement.
TGTCGTATGGGACAAAATCCACAAATATGATAAAATACTAATAACCATTAATAGTTGAAACTCTAGAAGGACCCCAAATGTTCGTATAGAATACAGAGAAAAAAGGTTCAGACTTGCGACCATGACTAGGAATAAAACTACGGTGGTGTTTTCCTAGTTGACAAGTTTTACACTTGAGACTTGAGACAGAACCAAGACCAAGAACGATAAGCTTGTGTCGACATATAGATGGTTTCCTACTGCAATCCTATTGCTTTTTTCTCTCTAATATCATCTGTAGTGGTTGTTTATTTTTCCTTGGCTGCAGTAGTTAGGGCATGTTGTATGCATCTTCTTGATGCTTCTTTTTCTTATAAGCCAAACAAAACCAAACCAAGCCTTTTCCCACTAGGTGGAGTTGGCTATATGGATTTAACGATACCAGTCAAATCTGTTTGGGACCAGGTCTTTTATTAGATCCATGTAGTCAATGTTATGTTTAACAGTTTCTGCTTCTTTTTCTTATATTTTTTAATAAAATTTTCCCTTTTTGTTGGTAAAAAAGTTAAGTCTTTACGTTAGTTGATTCATCAGTTGTTAGCGAAAAATGGTAGGGGAAACCAAAATTACAAGTGTGATCCAAATTTTCCCTCTTAACATGTGAACAGTAATACTTCGTTTGGAAACATTCTACTATTAAAATTGATTTAATTTTAAAATAAAGATTTGATTTAATAAATGAAGTTTTGTGCTTAGAACACATATTTAAATTTAAAAACTAAATTGAAATTCTATGCTTGGAACTTAAACAGAATTGAATTGATTTGAAAAAATACCAAATTTGACCCTATTATACTTAATGTATTTTTATATTTGAAAAAGATCCAAAAGGGAAAGTAAGGGTATATTTGTTCAATTAATAAAAAATAAATGAATTCTCATCAAATTTCATCAATTTAGGTGTGATTTGAAATTGTATGGAAGTCTTAAAATTTTAGAATTTAAATGAAATGAAATCTAATTCATTTAATATCATTTTATTCCAAACATGGAATTTAATGACAATTCCTATCAAATGAAATTGTTGAGAATTTGGTAAGGAATTAATTTAGAGACTTGATTTGTCTCCTACTCTAACATTATATTTATAATCAACGATTACAACCATAAGGAAATTAGGAAATTACAATCAACCTAAAAAGGAAATTGTAATGAGGACTTAATCATGTTCAATCAATCATAATATCCTCTAGAATATTCTAATATTCTGACACTCCCCCTCAAGCTGGAGCATAGAGGTCAAACATGCCTAGCTTGGAACAGAATTGTTTGAATAGAGAGCGAGACAAGGGTTTAGTGAGGATGTCACCCAACTGAGAATCTGAGCATACAAAAGGAGTAGTGAGATCCTTCTTAATTAGGAGATCACGAATAAAATGACAATCCACCTCTATATGTTTTGTTCATTCATAAAACACAGGATTGTTGGCAATAAATATGGCGGCTTGATTATCACAATACATCGACATTGGAGCTGAAATTTTAATGCCAAAATCCAGAAGTAGTGAACAAACCCAAAGCATTTCTGCGGCAGTATGGGCCATGGCGCGATATTCAGCTTCAGCACTGGAACGAGCAACTACTGTTTGCTTCTTACTACGCCATGTCACAAGATTACCACCAACAAAGGTACAATGCTTGGAAGTAGATTTCCTATCAGAACGACTGCCAACCCAATCTGCATCACTATCTCCTACTACATCTACTGAGGTGGAAGGTCGATAGAGTAGTCCCTGGCCTGGAGAACTCTTCAAATACCTCAAAATTTGACACAGAATCAAAATGTGGCTGACGAGGAGCATTCATAAGCTGACTAACCACCCCAACTGCATATGTAATATCTGGTCGTGTTACAGTAAGGTAAATCAACTTTCCCACAAGGCGACAGTATTGGCCAACATTGGGAAAGAGATCACTACTCTCAGAATCAAGACGAATACTAGCATCCATAGGAGTATTAGCAGGACGTGACCCCAAGAGTCCAGTCTCGAAAAGCAAGTCGAGTACATATTTCCTCTGAGATAGAGAGATACCCTGTGCAGACCGAGCAATCTCAATTCCTAAGAAATCGCGTAAGGCTCCAAGATCCTTTGTGTGAAATTGCTTTCCAAGATATTGCTTTAGTTCATAAATCCCTTTTTCATCGTCCCTAGAAATAATGATATCATCAACGTAGACAATCAACACAATAGTACCAATAGATGCATGATGTATAAACACTGAATGATCGGATGTAGATCGTCTAAAACCATAGTCCAAAAGAACATTACTAAATCGATCAAACCATGTACGTGGGGACTGTTTAAGACCATACAAATCTCGATGTAATCGACAAACAAGATGCTCACTGCCTGAAACAACATATCCAGGTGGTTGGTCCATATATACCTCTTCTTGAAGTTTACCATGTAAAAAGGCATTTTTGATGTCTAGTTGAAACAAGGGCCATGACGTACTTACTGCTACTGCTAGAAGAATACGGACTGAATTAAGGCGAGCCACTGGTGAGAAAGTCTCCAAATAGTCAACTCTATAAGTCTGTGTATATCCCTTAGCTACCAACCGAGCTTTGAGTCGTTCAATAGACCCATCTGGCAAATACTTGGTAGTGTATACCCATCGACACCCCACTGTTTTCTTCCCAGGTGGAAGGGATGTAAGCTCCCATGTATGATTATGATGCAATGCTCGCATCTCATCATCCATTGTTGCCTTCTAGCCAGGTAGTAGCATTGCCTGTTTATAAGAGGTAGGAATAGAAACAGAGGACAGGGCACAAACGAAGGACTGTAGACGAGGTAACATACGATAATAAGATACAAAGTTTGCGATAGGATGCTTTGTACAAGTTCGTTTACCTCGTCCTAGGGCAATAGGAAGATCATTAATGGAAGATGTAGGCTCAGGAGAGGCAGCGTTATGATCGGTAGAGGTCTCAGCAATATCCATAGCAGTAGGTAACTCAAGGGTCTCAGAATCCACAGGTGCAGAGCTGATTGTTGCTGGTGGAGCAGTAGGGGCAGATGGATTAGGGGGAGGACGACGCTGATGTACCTGTAAAGGAGGAGTTACCTGTAAAGGAGGCAAGCTAGGACTAGGAGCAGGGAGAGTTGGATCAGGGAGAACATGATCATCCAAATTAGTAGTTGACTCCCCCTCTCGAGAGGAAGGAGAAGGCTCCCCCTCACAAGGAAAATAGGAAGTAGTCTCAAAAAAGGTAACATCAACACTCATAAAAATCCGTCGAGAATGAGGGTGATAACAACGATAACCTTTTTAAGTGCGGGAATAACCAAGAAAGATGCACCGTCTGGCACGAGGGGAAAGTTTGTCCAAACCGGGGTCGCGATTATGAACAAACGCGACACAACCAAAGGTACGAAGGGTGAGAGAAAATGATGATTTATGATCAAGGGCAACAGAAGGAACCCGATTAATGAGATAACAGGCAGTCAAAACTGCGTCACCCCAATACTGTTTGGGAACATTCATATTA
>QLOD02145413.1:0-16737 GCA_003260245.2 Sideroxylon spinosum | reverse complement strand
ACTTGTGACCTAGGGGCGACATTATGTCCGCGCGGTCCTTAGATTTTTATTTAGACATAACTTTTGCTACGTAACTCTGTTTTTAACTATATTATGTATCCAGAAAGCCTGCAATGCGACGAAGGCTCTGAAAAATTATTACATCATCGGGTGATGTAGATAACATAGAGGAAGACTACTTAGAGACCTAGGGTAGACTTTATGCTCGTGCGGCCAGTAAATCTTCAATCGGCCATAACTTTTGATACAAAACTTCGTTTTCTTACTATAATATGTTTCCAGAGAGCTTGTAATGAGAAGAAGGTACTTCAAAATTATTTCATCATTGGGTAATGTAAACAGCATAGCAGAAAACTACTTCGAGACCTAGGGTTGTAGTTATGCCCGCGTGGTCGTTAAATCTTAAATCGGCCATAACTTTGACTACGTAACTCAGTATTCTTATTATGATATGTTTCCAGAAAGCTTGCAATGAGAGGAAGGCCTTGGAAAATGATTAAGTCATTAGGTTATGTGGATAGCATAGCGGAAGACTTCTTGGAGACGTAGGGCCATCGTTATGCCCGTGCGGTCTTAAATCGGCCGTAACGTTTGCTACATAACTCCATTTTCTTATAATAATATGTTTCCGAAAAGCTTGTAATGATACGAAGGCCTATGTAGATTATTACACCATTGGATGATATAGATAGCATAGCATAAGACTATTTGCGACCAAGGAGCAACGTTATGTCCACGCGGTCCTTAGATTTTAAATCGGACACAACTTTTGCTACGTAACTCTATTTTTAACTATATTATGTATCCAGAAAGCCTGTAATGAGGCGAAGACTCTGGAAAATTATTACATCATCGGTGATGCAGATAGCATAGAGGAAGACTACTTGGAGACCTAGGGTCGTTTTGCCCGCGCGGTCGTTAAAATCTTAAATCGACCATATCTTTTCCTACGCTGCTCTGTCTTGTTATTACGATCTATTTTTGGAAGCTTTGTAATGAGATGAAGGCCCTAGGAAAATGTGAAATATTGGGTGATGTAGATAGCTTAGCAGAAGACTACTTGGAGACCTAGGGTTGACGTTATGCTCGCGTGGTCGGTAAATCATAAATCCACCGTAACTTTTGATATGTAACTTCGTTTTCTTATAATAAACTGTTTTCTAAAAACTTGTGCTGAGAAGAAGGCACTAGAAGATTATTTCATCATTGGGTAATGTAAATAGCATTACAGAAGACTACTTTGAGACATAGGGTCGTCGTTATGCCCGCGCGGTCGTTAATTCTTAAATCGGCCATAACTTTGGCTACGTAACTCAGTTTTCTCATTATTATATGTTTCCCGAAAGCTTGTAATGAGATGAAGGCCTTGGAAAATTATTAAATCATTAGGTTATGAAGATAGCATAGAGGAAGACTTCTTGGAGACCTAGGGTCAACGTTATACTCGCGCGGTCGTTAAATCTTAAATCAGTCATAACTTTTGCTATGTATCTCCGTTTTCCTATTATAATCGGTTTCCAGAAAGCTTGTAATGAGACGAAGGCCCAACAAAATTATTACACCATTAGATGATATAGATAGTATAGCATAAGACTCCTTGTGACCCAAGGGCGTTGTCATGCTCGCGCGGTCCTTAAATTTTGAATTGAACATAAATTTCTCTACGTTACACCGTTGTTTTACAATGATATCTTTCTGGAATCGGGTGATGTAGATAGCATAGGGGAAGACTACTTGGAGACCTAGGGTCATCGTTATGCCTGTGTGGTCGTTAAATCTTAAATAAGTAATAACTTTTACTGCGTAACTCTGTTTTCTTATTATAATATGTTTTCAGAAAGCTTGTAATAGGATGAAGGCCCAGTAATATTATTAGACCATTGGACGATATAGATAGCATAGCATAAGACAACTTGCGACTCAGGGGGTGACGTTATTCCCAAGCGGTCCTTAAATTTTGAATCGGACATAACTTTTGCTACATAACTCCATTTTTTTACTACAATATGTTTCTGGAAAGCTTGTAATGTGACGAACGCCCAGGAAAATTATTGCGCCATTGGATGATATAGATAGCACAGCGTAAGACTACTTACAACCCGGGGCATCATTATGCCTACGCGGTTCTTGAATTTTGAATCGGACATAACTTTTGCTGCGTAACTCTATTTTTTTGCTACAATATGTTTCTGGAAAGCGTGTAATAAGATGAATGCCACGGAAAATTATTATCTCATTGGGTGATGTAGATAGCATAGCGGAATAGTACTTGGAGACCTATGGTCATCGTGATGCCCGCACGGCCGTTAAATCTTAAATTGGCAATAAATTTTGTAACGTAACTCCATTTTCTTATTATGATATGTTTTCCAAAAATTTGTAATGAGACGAAGGCCTTGGAAATTGAATACATCATTGGGTGACATAGATTGGATAGCGAAAGACTTCTTGGACACCTAGGGTCGTTGTTATGCCTGCGCGGTCGTTAAAATCTTAAATCGGCCATAACTTTTTTCTACGTAAATCCGTTTTCTTGTTATAATATGTTTTCGGAATGCTTGAAATGAGACGAAGGCCTAGGAAAGTTTCTACACAATTAGCTGGTATAGATAGCATAGTGTAAGACTACTTGGTGACCTAGTGGCGTCGTTATGCCTATGCGGTCGTTAACTTTTGAATCGGACATAACTTTTCCACATAACTCCCTTTTTTTAATATAATATGTTTCTTGAAATATTGTATTAAGAAAAATGCCCTAGAAAATTATTACATCATTAGATGATTGATAGCATCGCGTAAGACTACTTGGCGACCTAGGGGCATCGTTATGTCCGCGTGGTCATTAGATTTTTAATCGGACATCAGTTTTGCTACGTAACTCTGTTTTTTTAATGTAATATCTTTCTGGAAAGCTTGTAGCAAGACAAATGCCTTGGAAAATTGTTACATCATTGGGTGATATAGATAGAATAGAAAAAGACTACTTGGAGGCCTAGGCTCGTCGTTATACCCGCGCGGTGGATAAATTTAAAATCGACAATAACTTTTGGAACGTAACTTCATTTTCTTATTATAATATGTTTCTAGAAAGTTTGTAATGAGAGGAATGCCCTGGAAAATTGTTACGTCATTGGGTGATATAAACGGCAAAACGGAAGACTACTTGGAGGCCTTGGGTCGTCGTTATGCCTGCGCAGTGGTTAAAATTTTAAATCAACCTTAACTTTAGCTACGTAATTCTGTTTTCTTGTTACATAATGTTTCCAGGAAGCTTGTAATGAGATGAAGGCCCAAGAAAATTATCACACCAATGGATGATATGGATAACATAGGGTAAAACAACTTGCAACCCAGGGCGTCGTCATGCCCGTGCAGTCTTTAAATTTTGCATCGGACATAAATTTTGCTATGTAACTCCGTTTTTTTACTACAATATGTTTCTAGAAAGCTTGTAATAAGTCGAATGTCCTAGAAAATTAGTACATCATTGGGTGATGTAGATAGCATAGTAGAAGACTACTTGGAGGCGTAGGGTTGTCATTATGCCACGCGGTCGTTAAATCTTAAATCGGCCATAACTTTTGCTACGTAATTACGTTTTCTTATAATAATACGTTTCCGAAAAGTTTGTAATGAGACGAAGGCCCATGAAGATTATTACACCATTAGATGATATAGATAGCATAGCGTAAGACTACTTGCGACCTACGGGTAACGTTATGTCCGCGCGGTCGCTAGATTTTAAATCGGACATAACTTTTGCCACGTAACTCCGTTTTTAACTATATTATGTATCCAGGAAGCCTGTAATGAGGCAAAGGCTCTGGAAAATTATTACATCATGGGGTGATGTAGATAGCATAAAGGAAGACTGCTTGGAGACCTAGGGTCATCGTTATGGCCGTGCGGTCGTTAAATCTTAAATCGGCCATATCTTTTGCTACGTTACTCCGTTTTGTTGTTATGATCTGTTTTCGGAAAGCTTGTAATGAGATGAAGGCCCCAAGAAAATGCAAAATCATTGCGTGACATAGATAGCTTAGCAGAAAACAGATTGGAGACCTAGGGTTGATGTTATGCTCACGCGATTGGTAATCTTAAATCGACCGAAACTTTTGATACGTAACTTCGTTTTCTTATCATAATATGTTTCTAGAATTCTTTTAATGAGAAGAAGGATTGCAAAATTATTTTATCATTGGGTAATGTAATTAGCATAGCAGAAGACTACTTCGAGACCTAGGGTCATGATTACGCCCGCACGGTCGTTAAATCTTAAATCGGCCATAACTTTGACTACATAACTCAGTTTTCATATTATGATATGTTTACAGAAAGCTTGTAATGAGACGAAGGCCTTGAAAAATTATTAAGTCATTGGGTTATGTAGATAGCATAGCAGAAGACTTCTTGGAGACCTAGGGTCATCGTTATCCCCGCGAGGTCGTTAAATTTTAAATCGGTCATAACTTTTGCAACGTAACTCCGTTTTCTTATTATAATAGGTTTCCGGAAAGCTTGTAATGAGATGAAGGCCTAGGAAAATAATTACACCACTAAATGATATAGATAGCATAGCGTAAGACTACTTGCGACCCAGGGGCGCGGTTATGCCCGCGCGGTCCTTAAATTTTGAATCCAACATAACTTTTGCTGTGTAACTCCTTTTTTTTACAATAATATGTTTTTGGAAAGCTTTAGCAAGAAGAATGCCCTGGAAAATTATTATATCATTGGATGATGTAGATAGTATAGCGGAAGACTACCTGGAAACCTTGGGTCGTCGTTATGCCCGCACGGTGGTTATATCTAAAATCGACAATAACTTTTGGTACGTAACATCGTTTTCTTATTATAATATGTTTCTGGAAAGCTTCTAATTAGAGGTGATGTAAACGGCAAAGCGGAAGACTAGATTGAGGCTTAAGGTCATCGTTACGCCCGCACGGTCGTTAAAATGTTAAATCAGCTATAACTTTTGTTTCGTAACTCTGTTTTCTTGTTATAAAATGTTTCCGAAAAGCTTGCAATGAGACAAAGACCAGGAAAATGATTACACCATTGGATGATATAGATAGCATAGCGTGAGACTACTTGTGACCCAGGGTCATCGTTTTGCTCGCACGGTCCTTAAATTTTGAATCGGATATAAATTTCTCGATGTAACTCTGTTTTTTTTGCTATGATATGTTTCTGGAATTGGGTGACTTAGATAGCAGCGGAAGAATGCTTGGAAACCTAGGGTCATTGTTATGCTCGTGCGGCCGTTAAATCTTAAATCAGCGATAACTTTTGCGGCGTAACTCTAATTTCTTATTATAATATGATTCCAGAAATCTTGTAATTAGACGAAGGCCCTGGAAAATTGTTTCATCATGGGTGATGTAGATCGTAAAGCATAACACTAGTCACAAACCTAGGGTCATCGTTACGCCTGCGCAGTAGTTAAGATTTTAAATCAGCCATAACTTTTGCTATGTAACTCTGTTTTCTTGCTATACAATGTATCCGGAAAGCTTGTAAGGAGATGAAGACCCAGGAAAATTATTACACCATTGGATGATATAGATAGCATAGCATAAGATTACTAGCGTTCCAGGGGCATCGTTACGCCCGTGCAGTCCTTAAATTTTGAAATGGACATAAATTTCTCCCCGTAACTCTGTTTTTTTACTACGATATGTTTCTGGAATCGGGTGATGTAGATAGCATAGCAGAAGACTAATTGGAGACCAACGGTCATCGTTATGCCCGTGCGGTTGTTAAATCTTAAATCGATGATAACGTTTACTGCGTAACTCGGTTTTCTTATTAAAATATGTTTCCAGAACGCTTGTAATGAGATGAAGGCCCAGGAAAATTATTACACCATTAGATGATATAGATAGCATAGCGTAAGACTACTTGTGACCCAGGGGCATCCTTATGCCTGCGCGGCCCTTAGATTTTGAATCGAACATAACTTTTGCAACGTAACTCTGTTTTTTTACTATAATATGTTTCTGTAAAGTTCTAATAGGACGAATGCCCTGGAAAATTATTACATCATTAGGTGATGTACATAGCATGGCGAAAGACTACTTGAGACCTAGGGTCACCGTTATGCCCGCACGGTCGTTAAATCTTAAATCGGCTGTAACGTTTCCTATGTAACTCCGTTTTCTTATAATATTATTTCTCTGAAAAGCTTGTAATGAGACGAAGGCCCATGAAGATTATTACACCATTGGTTGATGTAGATAGCATAGGGTAAGGATACTTGGGACCTAGGGGCAACATTAGGTCCGCGCGGTCCTTAGATTTTGAATCGGACATAACTTTTGCTACGTAACTCCATTTTTAACTATATTATGTACGTAGAAAGCCTGTAATGAGCTGAAGGCTCTGGAAAATTATTACATCATCAGGGATGTAGGTAGCATAGAGAAAGACTACTTGGAGACCTAGGGTCGTCATTATGCCCGCTCGGTCGTTAAATCTTAAATCGACCATATCTTTTGCTACGTTACTCCGTTTTGTTATTATGATCTATTTCTAGAAATTTATGATGAGATGAAGGCCCTAGGAAATTGTTAAATCATTGGGTGATGTAGATAGCTTAGCGGAAGACTGCTTGGAGACTTCGGGTCGACGTAATGCTCGCGCAGTCAGAAAATCTTAAATTGACTGTAACTTTTGATACGTAACTTCGTTTTCTTATTACAATATGTTTCCAGAAAGGTTGTAATGAGAGGAAGGCACTGGAAAGTTATTTCATCATTGGGTTATGTAAATAGCATAGCAGAAGACTACTTCAGGACCTAGGGTTGTCATTGTTCTTGCACAGCCGTTAAATCTTAAATCGGCCATAACTTTGACTATGTAATTCAGTTTTCTTATTACGATATCTTCGCAGAAAGCTTGTAATGAGACAAAGGCCTCGAAAAATTATGAAATCATTGGGTTATGTAGATAGCATAACGAAAGACTTTTTTGAGACCTAGGGTCATCGTTATGCCCGCGCGGTTTTGAAATCTTAAATCGGCCATAACTTTTGCTACGTATCTCCGCTGTCTTATTATAATAGGTTTCCAAAAAGCTTGTGATGAGATGATGGCCCAGGAAAATAATTAAACCATTAGATGATATAGATAGCATAGCATAAGACTACTTGCAACCCGGGGGCATCATTATGCTTGCGCGGTCCTTTAATTTTAAATCAGACATAACTTTCGCTGCGTAACTCCGTTTTTTTACTATAATATGTTTCTGGAAAGTTTGTAGTAAGACAATTGCCCTGGAAAATTATTACATCATTGGCTGATGTAGATAGCATAGCGGAAGAGTACTTGGAGATCTTGGGTCGTCGTTATGCCTGCAAGGTGGTTAAATCTAAAATCGATAATAAATTTTGGTACGTAACTTCGTTTTCTTATTATAATACATTTCTAGAAAACTTGTAATTATACGAAGGCCCTGGAAAATTGTTTCATCATTGGGTGATGCAGATGGCAAAGCCAAAGACTAGTTGGAGGCCTAGGGTTGTCATTATGCTCGCGTGGTCGGTAAATCTTAAATCGGCCATAACTTTTGATACGGAACTTCATTTTATAATTATAATATGTTTCTAGAAAGCTTGTAATGAGACGAAGGTGCTAGAAAATTATTTATTCATTGGATTATGTAGATAGCATAGCACAAGACTACTTCGAGACCTAGGGTCGCCGTTATGCCGACACAGTCATTAAATCTTAAATCGGCCCCAACTTTTGCTACGAAACTCAGTTTTCCTTTTTACGATATGTTTCTCGAAAGCTTGTAATGAGACGAAGGCCTTTGAAGATTATTACATCATTTGGTTATCTAGATAGCATAGTAGAAGACTTCTTGGAGACCTAGGGTCGTCGTTATGCACGCGCGGTCCTTAAATTTTAAATCGCCCATAACGTTTCCAACAGAACTCCGTTTTGTTATTATAATATGTTTCCAGAAGGCTTGGAGTGAGACGAAGGTAGGAAAGTTATTACTACATAAGCTGGTATAGATAGCATAGTGTAAGACTACTTAACGATCTAGGGGCATCGTTATGCCCGCACGGACATTAAGTTTCAAATCGGACAGAACTTTTGCCATCATTGGGTGATGTAGAAGGCAAAGCGGAAGACTAGTTGGTGGCCTAGGGTCGCCGTTATGCCTGGGCGGTCTTTAAAATTTTAAATCAGCCATAAATTTTGCTACGTAACTTTGTTTTCTTGTTATAAAACGTTTCTAGAAAGCTTGTAATGAGACGAAGACCCAGGAAAATTATTGCACCATTAGATGATATAGATAGCATAGCGTAAGGCTACTTGGGACCCTCGGGAGTCATTATGCCCGCGCGGTCGTTAGAATCTTAAATCGGCCCTAACTTTTGCTACGAAACTTAGTTTTATTTTAATGATACGTTTTCGGAAAGCTTGTAATAAGACGATGGCCTTTAAAAGTTATTACATCATTGGGTGACGTAGATAGCATAGCAGAAGACTTCTTAGACACCTAGGGTCATCGTTATACCTACGTGGTCGTTAGATCTTTAATCGGCCATAACTTTTCCTGCGAAACTCCGTTTCTTATTATAATTTGTTTCCGGAAAGCTTGTAATGAGACGAAGGCCCAGGAAAATTATTACACTATTAGATGATATAGATAGCATAGCGTAAGACTACTTGCGACCCAGGGGCGTCGTTATGCATGCGCGGTCCTTAAATTTTTAATCGAACATAACTTTTGCTACGTAACTCTATTTTTTATGATAATATGTTTCTGGAAAGTTCACAATAAATCGAATGTCCTAGATAATTATTACATCATTGGGTGATGTAGATAGTATAGCGGTGGACTACTCAGAGACCTAGGGTCGTTGTTATGCTCGTGCGGTTGTTAAATTTTAAATCGGTCATAACTTTTGCTACGTAACTCATTTCTCATTATGAAATGTTTCTGAAAAGCATGTAATGAGACAAAGGCCAAGGAAAATTATTACACCATTAGATGATATAGATAGCATAGCATAAGACTACTTGCGACCCAAGGGCGTCGTTATGTCTGTGCGGTCCTCAAATTTGAAATCAGACATAACTTTTACCACATAACTCCGTTTTTTACTATATTATGTATCAGGAAAGCTTCTAATGAGACGAAGGCCTTTAAAAAATATTAAATCATCGGCTGATGTGGATAGCATAGCAGAAGACTTCTCAGAACCTAGGGTCGTCGTTATGCCCGCGCGGTCGTTAGATCTTAAATCGGCCATAACTTTTCCTGCAGAACTCTGTTTTTTTTTTATAATATGTTTTCGGAAATCTTGTAATGAGACAAAGGCCCTAGAAAATTATTACACCACTAGACGATTTAGATAGCATAGCATAAGACTACTTGCGACCCAGGGGTGTCGTTATGCCTGCGCGGTCCTTAAATGTTTAATCGAACATAACTTTTGCTACGTAACTCTATTTTTTACGATAATATGTTTCTAGAAAGCTTGGAATAAATCAAATGTCCTAGACAATTATTACATCATTGGGTGATGTAGATAGCATAGCGGTAGACTACTTGGAGACCTAGGGTCGTCGTTATGCTCGCGCGGTCGTTAAATTTTAAATCGGTCATAACTTTTGATACGCAACTCAGTTTTCTTATTATGAAATGTTTCTGGAAAGCTTGTAATGGGACGAAGGCCAAGGAAAATTATTTCATCATTAGATGGTATAGATAGCATAGCATAAGATTACTAGCGACCCAGGGGTGTCGTTATGTCTACGTGGTACTTAAATTTTGAATCGGACATAACTTTTGGTACCTAACTCCGTTTTTTACTATACTATGTATCCGTAAAGCCTCTAATGAGATGAAGGCTCCCGAAAATTATTACATCATTGGGTGATGTAGATAGAATAGAGGAAGACTACTTGGGGACCTAGGGTCATCGTTATGCCAGCACGGTCCTTAAATTTTGAATCAGACATAACTTTTGCTATGTAACTTCATTTTTTTACTATAATATGTTTTCTGAAAAGCTATAGTAAGACGAATGCCCTGGAAAATTATTACATCGTTGGGTGATGTGGATAGCATACCGGAAGACTACTTGGAAACGTTGGGTCGTCCTTAGGCCCGCCCAGTGGTTAAATCTAAAATCAGCCGTAACTTTTGATACGTTACTTCATTTTCGTATTACAATATGTTTATGGAAAGCTTGTAGTGAGACGAAGGCCCAGGAAAATTATTACACCATAAGCTGATATAGAGAGCATAGTGTAGGACTACTTGATGACCTAGGGACGTCGTTATGACCGCGCGGTCGTTAAGTTTCGAATCGGACATAACTTTTGCCACGTAACTCTATTTTTTTAATATAATATGTTTCTCAAAAGATTGTATTAAGGTGAATGCTTTGGAAAATTATTACATCGTTGGATGATTAGATAGCATAGTGTAACACTACTTGGTGACCTGGGGGCATCGTTATGTTTGCGTAGTTATTAGATTTTGAATCAGACATACCTTTTGCTACACAACTCCGTTTTTTTAATGTAATATGTTTTCGGAAAGCTTGTATTAAGATGAATGCCCTGGAACATTGTTACATCATTGGGTGATGTAGATAGCATAGCGGAAGGCTACTAAGAGACCAAGGGTCGTCGTCAAGCCCGCACGGTCGTTAAGTCTTCAATCGGCCATAACTTTTGCTACGTAACTCCATTTTCTTAATAATATGTTTCCGGAAAGCTTGTTATGAGATGAAAGCCCTTGAAGATTACTACACCATAGCATAGTATATGACTACTTGTGACCTAAGGGCAATGTTGTGTCTGTGCGATCCATAGATTTTGAATCAGACATAACTTTTGCTGCGTAACTCCGTTTTTACTATATTATGTATCCAGAAAGCTGTAATGAGGTAAAGACTCTGGAAAAATATTACATCATCGGGTGATGTAGATAGCATAAAGGAAGACTACTTGGAGACCAAGGGTCGTCGTAATGCCCTTGCGGTCGTTAAATCTTAGATCGACCATATCTTTTACTACGTTACACCGTTTTGTTTCCGAAAATCTTGTAATGAGTGAAGGCCTCTAGGAAATTGTAAAATCATTGGGTGATGTAGATGGATTAGCGGGGAAATTTTAAAATCATTGGGTGATGCAAATCATTGGGTAAAATCATGGGGTCGACGTTATGCTCGCACAGTCGGTAAATCTTAAATCGGCTGTAACTTTTGATACGTAACTTCGTTGGCCTATGATAATATGTTTCCAGAGAGCTTGTAATGAGAAGAAGGCACTGGAAATTATTTCATCATTGGGTTATGTAAATAGTATAGTGGAAGACTATTTCGAGACCTAGGGTCGTCGTTATGCCCGCGCGGTCGTTAAATCTTAAATCGGCCATAACTTTGACTACATAACTCAGTTTTCTTATTATGATATGTTTCCAGAAAGCTTGTAGTGAGACGAAGGCCTTGGAAAATTATTAAATCATTGGATTATGTAGATAGCATACCAGAAGACTTCCTGGAGACCTTGGCTAATCGTTCTGCCTGTGGTGTCGTTAAATATTAAATCGGTCATAACTTTTGCAACGTAACTCCGTTTTTTTATTATAATAGGTTTCCGAAAATCTTGTAGTGAGACGAAGGCCCAAGAAAATTATTACACCATTAGATGATATAGATAGCATCACGTAACACTACTTGTGACCCAGGGGTGTCGTTATGCCTGTATGGTCCTTAAATTTTGAATCGGACATAACTTTTGCTACGTAACTCTGTTTTTTTACTATAATATGTTTCTGGAAAGCTTCTAGTAAGAGCAATGCCCTGGAAAAATTATTACATCAATGGGTGATGTAGATAGCATTCCAGAAGATTACTAGGAGACCTTGGGTCGTTGTTATGCCTGCACGGTGCTTAAATCTAAAATCGACCGTAACTTGTGATACGTAACTTCGTTTTCATATTATAATATGTTTTTGGAAAGCTTGTAATAAGACGAAGGCCCAGGAATTTTATTACACCGTAAACTGATATAGATAGCATAGTGTAAGACTACTTGGTGACTTAGGCGTGTCGTTATGCCCGCGCGGTCATTAAGTTTCGAATCAAACATAACTTTTTCCACGTAACTCTGTTTTTTTAATATAATATGTTTCTAGAAAGCTTGTAATTAGACAAAGGCCATGGAAAATTTTTTCATCATTAGGTGATGTAGATGGCAAAGCGGAAGACTAGTTGGAGGCCTATGGTCATCGTTACGCACGCACGGTCGTTAAAATTTTAAATTAGCTATAACTTTTGGTACTCAACTTCATTTTCTTGTTATAAAATGTTTTCAGAAAGCTTGTAACGAGACAAAAACCAAGAAAATGATTACACCATTGGATGATATAGATAGCATAGTGTAAGACTACTTGCGACCCAGGGGTGTTGTTTTGCCCGTGCGGTCCTTAAATTTTGAATTGGACATAAATTTCTTTATGTAACTCCGTTTTTTTACTATGATATGTTTCTGGAATCGGTTGATGTAGATAGCATAGCGGAAGACTACTTGGAGACCTAGGGTCATTGTTATGCCCGCGCGGCCGTTAAATAATAAATTAGTGACAAATTTTGCTGTGTAAATTCGTCTTCTTAATATAATATGATTCGGGAAAGCTTGTAATTAGACGAAGGCCTTGGAAAGTTGTTTCATCATTAGTGATGTAGATCACAAAACGGAAGACTAGTTGTAGGCCTAGGGTCATCGTTACGCCCGCGCAGTCATTAAAATTTTAAATCAGCCATAACTTTTGCTACGTAACTCCGTTTTCTTGTTATAAAACGTTTCCGGAAAGCTTATAATGAGACGAAGACCCAGGGAATTTATTACACCATTGGATGATATAGATAGCATTGCGTAAGACTACTAGCTACCCAGGGGCATCGTTATGCCCGCGCAGTCCTTAAATTTTGAAACAGACAAATTTCTCTACGTAACTCCGTTTTTTTTGCTATGATATGTTTTTGGAATCGGGTGATGTAGATAGCATAGGGAAAGACTACTTGGAGACCTAGGGTCATCGTTATGCATGTGCGGCCGTTAAATCTTAAATAAGCAATAACTTTTACTGCGTAACTCCGTTTTCTTATTATAATATGTTTTTGAAAAGCTTGTAATAAGAAAAAGGCCCAGTAATATTATTACACCATTGGACGATATAGATAGCATAGCCTAAGACAACTTACAACTCAGGGGGTGACGTTATGCCCGAGCGGTCCTTAAATTTTGAATCGGACATAACTTTTGCTACGTAACTCCATTTTTTTACTACAATATGTTTCTGGAAAGCTTGTAATGTGACGAACGCCCAGGAAAATTATTGTGCCATTAGACGATATAAATAGCACATCGTAAGACTACTTGCAACCTGGGGGCGTCATTATGCCTGTGCGGTTCTTGAATTTTGAATCGGACATAACTTTTGCTACGTAACTATTTTTTTACTATAATATGTTTCTGGAAAGCGTGTAATAAGATGAATGCCACGGAAAATTATTATCTCATTGGGTGACGTAGATAGCATAGCGGAATAGTACTTGGAGACCTAGGGTCATCATGATGCCCGCGCGGTCGTTAAATCTTAAATTGGCAATAACTTTTGTAATGTAACTCCGTTTTCTTATTATGATATGTTTTCCAAAAATTTATAATGAGATGAAGGCCTTGGAAATTGAATGCATCATTGGGTGACGTAGATAGCATAGCGGAAGACTTCTTGGACACCTAAGGTCGTTGTTATACCCACGCGGTCGTTAAATCTTAAGTCGGCCATAACTTTTTTTCTACGTAGATCTGTTTTCTTGTTATAATATGTTTTCGAAATGCTTGAAATGAGACGAAGGCTTAGGAAAGTTATTACACCATAAGCTGGTATAGATAGCATAGTGTAAGACTACTTGGTGACCTAGGGGCGTCGTTATGTCCGCACGGTCGTTAAGTTTCGAATCGGACGTAACTTGTAATGGGATGAAGGCCCAGTAATATTATTACACCATTGGACGATACCTAAGACAACTTTCAACCCAGGGGCGACGTTATGCTCGAGGGGTCCTTAAATTTTGAATCGGACATAACTTTTGCTACGTAACTCCGTTTTTTTTACTATAATATGTTTTTGGAAAGCTTGTAATAAGACAATAGCCCTGGAAAATTATTACATAATTGGGTGATGTAGATAACATAGCGGAAGACTACTTGAAAACCTAGGGTTGTCGTTATGCCCACGTGATCGTTAAATCTTTGATCGGCCATAACATTCGCTACGTAACTCTGTTTTCTTGTTATGATCTATTTTCGGAAAGCTTGTAATGAGATGAAGGCCCAACGAAATGTTTAAATTATTGGGTAATGTAGATAGCTTAGCGGAAAACAACTTGGTGACCTAGGGTCGATGTTATGCTCGCGCGCTCGGTAAATCTAAAATCGGCCATAACTTTTGATACGGAACTTCGTTTTCTTATTATAATATGTTTCTAGAAAGCCTGAAATGAGATGAAGGCGCTGGAAAATTATTTCACCTTTGGGTTATGTAGATAGCATAGCAGAAGACTACATCGAGACCTAGGGTCGTCGTCACGCCTGCACGGTCGTTAAATCTTAAATCGGCTCTAACTTTTGCTACGAAACTCAGTTTTTTTCTGATATATTTTCGGAAAGCTTGTAATGAGACTAAGGCCTTTGAAAGTTATTACATCTTTGGGTGATGTAGATAGCATAGCAGACGACTTGTTAGAGACCTAGGGTCATCATTATGCCCGCGCAGTCGTTAAATCTTAGATCGGCCATACCTTTTACTACGTAACTCAGTTTTCTTATTATGATATGTTTTCGGAAAGCTTGTAATGAGAGGAAGGCCTTGGAAAATTATTACATCATTAGGTGATGTAGATAGCATAGCAGAAGACTCCTTGGAGACCTAGGTTCGTCGTTCTGCCCGCGCGGTCCTTAAATTTTAAATCGGCCATAACTTTGCCAACATAACTCCGTTTTCTTATCATAATAGTTTTTCGGAAAGTTTGAAGGAGACGAAGGCCCAGGAAAATTATTACACCATTAGATGATATAGATAGCATAGCGTCAGACCACTTGTGACCTAGGGGCATCGTTATGCCTACGCAGTCCTTAAATTTTGAATCGGACATAACTTTTTCAATGTAACTCATTTTTTTTTACTGTAATATGTTTTTGGAAAGCTTGTAATAAGATGAATGCTCTGGAAAATTTTTACATCATTGGGTGATGTAGATAGTATAGCGGAAGGCTACTTAGAGACATAGGGACTTCGTTATGCTGGTGCGGTCGTTAAATCTTAAATCGGCCATGTCTTTTGCTTCATAACTCCGTTTGGTTATTATGGTCTATTTCTGAAATGCTTGTAATGAGATGAAGGCCCCAGGAAATTTTTAAATCATTGTGCGATGTAGATAGCTTAACAAAAAACAACTTGGAGACCTGGGGTCGATGTTATGCTCGCCCAGTCAGTAAATTTTAAATCGACCGTAACTTTTGATACGTAACTTCGTTTTCTTATTATAAAATGTTTCTAGAAAGCTTATAATGAGATGAAGGAGCTAGAAAATTATTTCATCATTGGGTTATATAGATAGCATAGCAGAAGACTACTTCGAGACCAAGGGTTGTCGTCACCCCCGCGCGGTCATTAAATCTTAAATCGGCCCTAACTTTTGCTATGAAACTTAGTCTTTTTTTTGTTGATATGTTTCCAGAAAGATTGTAATGAGTTGAAGCCCTTGGAAAATAATTTCATCATTGGGTTATGTAAATAGCATAGCAGAAGACTATTTTGAGACTTAGGGTCGTCATCATGCCCGCGCGGTCGTTAAATCATAGATTGGCCATACTTTTTACTATGTAACTCAGTTTTCTTATTATGATATGTTTCCAAAAAGCTTGTAATAAGAGGAAGGCCTTGGAAAATTATTACATCATTGGGTGATGTAGATAGCATAGTAGAGGATTTCTTGGACACCTAGGGTCGTCGTTATGCCCGCGCGGTCGTTAAATCTTAAACCGGCCATAAATTTTGGTACGTAACTCCGTTTTCTCATTATGATCTATTTCCAGAAAGCTTGTAATGGGAGGAAGGCTTTGGAAAATTATTACATCATTGGGTGATGTAGATAGCATAGCAGAAGACTTCTTGGAGACGTAGGGTCGTCGTTATGCTCGCGCGGTCGTTAAATCTTCGATCGGCCATACCTTTTACTACGTAACTCAGTTTTCCTATTATGATATGTTTCAGGAATGCTTGCAATGAGAGGAAGTCCTTGGAAAATTATTCCATCACTGGGTGATGTAGATAGCATAGCGGAAGACTCCTTGGAGACCTAGGTTCGTCATACTACCCGCGCGGTCCTTAAATTTTAAATCGGCCATAACTTTGCCGACATAACTCCGTTTTCTTATTATAATATTTTTTCAGAAATCTTGGATGGAGACGAAGGCTCAAGAAAATTATTACACCATTAAATGATATAGATAGCGTAGCGTAAGACCACTTGTGACCCAGGGGCATCGTTATGTCTGCGCGATCCTTAAGTTTTAAATCAGACATAACTTTTCAATGTAATTCATTTTTTTTTTACTGTAATAAGTTTTTGGAAAGATTGTAATAAGACGAATGCCCTAGAAAAATTTTACATCATTGGGTGATGTAGATAGC
>QLOD02145377.1:0-16742 GCA_003260245.2 Sideroxylon spinosum | reverse complement strand
TCTTATTACAGCCCCATGAACGTACTAAACTAGAACCTAAATCTCGTCTATGTTGCTTTTTAGGGTATGGGATTGAGCATAAAGGTTATCGTTGTTGGAATCCTGTGTCTCGCCACCTTCGTGTCTCTTGTCACGTTGTCTTTTGAGAACATAAGATGTTTTCCTCCTTATCTTCCTTCCGGTTGTCCTCCTCGTCAGTATCTCCTTACCTTACTGACCCTTCTGTTGACCTTTTCCCTGAGGATGTGGATGTTCTTGCTGTGGTTCCATCTCCCGTTCCTAAGATTATTGATGTTCCTGATGATCCCACTGCTGATGTTGTGCCACCTACTATAGTCTATCCCGTAAAGTCCCCGTCTGATGATCCTGCACCTTCTGTTGCACCCTCTGGTCCTTCTGTCAAACGTTCTACTCGGGCATGTTGTCCATCTTTCAGTCAATTCATGTCCGCACCTCTCTCGACTCACTATGCTGTTGTGCTTCGCATTCTTCGGTATGTTAAGAGCACTCTTTTTCGTGGTCTCCATTTCTCTAGCCCGTCATTTCTTCAGTTACATGCCTACTCTGATGTTGATTGGGCTGGAGATCCTACAGATCGACGTTCTACTATCGGTTTCTGTTTCTTTTTAGGCGATTCCCTTATCTCTTGGCATAGTAAGAAGTAGACTCTGGTTACTCGCTCTAGTATTGAAGCTGAATATCGTGCCATTACTGACACTACACAGGAACTTCTCTGACTTCAGTGGTTGCTTCAAGACATGGGTGTCAGTCATTCTGGAGTTACTGTGCTTCATTATGACAACTGTAGTGCCATATTGATTGCTCACAATGATATTTTTCATGATCGCACAAAACATATTGAAATTGATTGTCCTTCATCCGCCAGCATGTGGTTTCTTGTATAATCCATCTTGCTTCTGTTTCCTCAACAGATCAGATAGCTGATATCTTTACCAAGTCTCTTCTACCTGGCCGATTTGATGCTCTCGTCATCAAACTCAAGTTGATCTCTGCTTCACCATCTTGAGTTTGAGGGGGGTCTTAGTGTATATATGTGTATATGGGTAATTTAGTCTTTCTTTATTCTAATGTGTAGTACCCTAACCCTAGCCATCGTATTATTGTAGTAACCGTCATACTATTATGGTATTTTACATATATATAAATATACCCTGTTTATTATATTCAATACAAACTGTTCATCCTTTAATTTACATACTTTTCTCTCCATCTTCTTCTTTTTTTCTTTTCTTGTTCTTGGATTATGTTAACAAAAAAAAAAATTAATATTGGGAGAGAGATTTACCTTCTGTTCGGATTAACAATTTGTTAAGAAAAACAATTAGAAAAATAAAGGTACATACTTTTGTATATTAATTTGTTATAATTATATCAGAACAAAAATATAAATTTCTGCAAATAAAATAAATTTACTTTTCTTTTCTCTATTCCATACTTTATTACTTTATTATTTTCAAAATCTAATATCCAAACTTAATATATACATATGCCAAAATATATATAAATAATTATAAGTGTGTTTAACATTTTTTTATATATAATAAGCACAAATGCTACATGCATTTCATCTTTAATTCCTCACTGTTCATCTCTTCCCACGATAAATAATGATTTTCAAAGCATGAAAAGTGAAAAATTAAAATAAAGTGAATATGACTCCTCTCCTAACAAAATAGTAATGAGAATGTGGAGATATAAGAAATCACATGGTGATCCATTAAATGTCGTCCTGAAAGATAGATACATATATATATATATATATAAGTATATATATCAACATACCAAAGGTGGCAATGGACTTATGAAGAAAGGGTAGAATACGGGGCACGATATCGTCGGAGATGCCAATGGGTTTGGCCCTAGTTTGTCTGAACATGGCAATGATCTCTTTCTGGTCTCCAAGTAATGGCTTGTAGGGGTTTCCGGAGAGACCTTGTTTTCTGAGACACCCGAGACCTTGTTTTCTAAGACACCTTTCTAGTTTCTTTGGGGTTAACCATGCCCAATTGATGAAATTCCAGACACATATCAGAACAATAATGGCACAGCCCACTCCAATGCAGCTATATATTATTTGATCCATGTGTGTACATATATACTTGCCACCTTCAATAAAGAGAGAGAGAGAGAGAGATGTGTCGTGTGCTAGTAGAGATGGCAAAACACAAACCGTTATATAGGAACTACGGGTGAGTACCGTAAGAAGTGTTCTGGCCAAAAATTGGGAATTAACCTCCTAGGCTTACCTTATTGTAATGTTGCCGCAATTATGTACACAAACACACGCACATAAATATATATATATATATATATATATATATATATCGCACATAAATATATATATATATATATATCACCACTTTGAAAGAAAGAATAATTCAAAAAAGGTTGGAGTTTCAACTATTGGCATTTGGCTTTATTCTCTCCTTGTTATTGTTATTGTAGTGTAGGGTATGTTTAAAGTTATATAAATTAGTATAAATTTATAAAAGTTATAGTTTTATAATTTATAAATAAAAAATTTAAATTTTGTAGATTTTTCTAGTAGTTTGTAGAAATTTGTAAAGCATCATAATTAATGGTCACATAATTAACAGTAAAAATTATTATCTCATTATTAGTTTGAAGCATCTACATCAATTAATTGTTTTTTTTCACTAAATTAAATTTTTTATTTAAATTAAATAAAGAGAATAGTAAAAAAAACATAACGTTTTATATATTGTAAAGAATTATCTAAGAAATCTAATGCAGAATAATGTTGAAAGAATGTCCCTTTTTTAGTTAAAATTATAGAAAATTTGCCTTTTTTATTTATTTATTTTTATCTTTATTTATCATTTTTCTCCCAAAATAAAAGCAAAAAACAAGTTGGATAATGCTTTTTTTTTACACAGTAATTAACTTTATCTTAATAAAATACTTATCTTTTTAGAAAATTAATTTAATTAATATGTTTTACAAAATATGTTAAAATTAATTAATTAATTAAATAAATTTAAGTTAAATAAATTTAAGTTAAATAAATTTAATTGACTTCATTAGTTTGATAAAATATATTAAATTTAATTTGATAAAATATTTATTTTTGATAATAATTAGTAATTAATTTTAACTAAGTATATTAATAAAGAATACATTTTAATCATAAAAATAACTTTATCAAAAACGTTATTGTTGTTAATTTAAAAAAAAAAATTGCAAACATAAATAAAAATATTACCAAATAGGGCTTTAACTTTTTATTTCTTTATCATTTTATTTATAGATGTTCCCTTTTAAGGTTATGGCACTTCTATAATATTTTAATATTTCTACAAAATAGATTAATCTACAATCTCTTGGAGAAGAAGTGGGTTTTAACCTAATAAACCCTCTTGTTTTATTTGCAATTTTATAAGGCGGCTCTAGTTAGTGCGTACGTAGGGCAATTGATCTAGACTTTGTTTTCTTATTTGCGATTGCATGAGGCGGCTCTAGTTGCTTACAGCTTTCATTTTTGTAGTAGTGTGATGTAACAATGGCATCAATTTTCACTATACTTAAGTTGAAATTAAAAATATTAATATATTAATTTTTTTTAGCAAATTGAAATAAAATAACTTCACAATAATTTTTTTATATAATAAAATTGATTTAGATTTTTTTTATACAATATAATCAAATTATTAAAAATAATTTTTATCATATAGTAAAGTAAACTACATCGTGATTGTTTGAATGATTACACGGCACATTTGGTTTTAAATGAGAACGGGCCGGAATGGGAAAGTTTGATTTTCAATGAGAACGAGAATAGATGGGAATAAAAGTGGGAACGTCGAAATAAAAATGGGGAAGGAAAGGGACAAACAGAACATGGGGATAGAATGAGAATAATAAATAAATTATTGAACTGACATCCATCCTTTAATAAGAGTGTGGGAATGAAATGAGGTTAATTGAATATTTTTTTCTTTCGTCAGCAATGTAATGAACCTAAATTTCGGGCCTTAAAAACTCAATTCTCTAATATATATATATTGATGGCTCAAAGTATTTCAATCAAGTTGTGTACACGTCAATTAATTTCTATGAGTTTTTAAATTATCGAAATTAACAAATAAATTTTCAATAACATTGAAAACACTTTAATTAATGATTATCAGGGAACAAACTCAAGTTTTAATCTTTTATCTTTTTGGAATCAACTATTCTATGTATCTAATAGATACCTACCAAACAAGAAAATTAATTTTAACCATTTGGTACGTAAAGAAATGATCAAATTGGATACTATGATTTATAGGCCTAATTAGTTTGATATCATAGAAACAAAAGAGAATTAGATAACTAATCCCCTAAAATATAATACAATTAGAGGTGGGATTATATATGATCTCCTATCATACTATTTTTACATTGAGATTCAAATGTCAAAAATCTTCCATCTGCTTAAATTCTTTATCAGATTAAATCTCTTATTTTGTTTTATATCGTATTTATAAACATAAAGAAGTTCTCATTCTATATGAAATCACAAACATTAACCCTATAATCCTAACCCCTGATCAAACGTAGTTGTGTAGGCATCAACTTCACAGTGAGCGCTTGATCTTCACCCTCTCATTTATTAGATTGTTTTTTTTCTTTTTTTCTTTTTCTTTTGTTTTTCTAATATGGTACTTTTGTGAATTGTGATAAATTTTTGATTTGGTGGAGTGTTTTATTAAAATTAATGAATTTGTTAACTGTCAATTGTGTTTGAATTTTAGGTTTCTTTTTTTTTTTTTTTTTTGGTCTTTTTTTAGAAAACTGAATATGTTGAGTTGAAGTTTGAACGTTGGGTGGAATCTTGAATGTTGATTTGAAAGAGTTTTGTGAAGAATTGTTCAGAAATAGTTAACCATGTAGAAAGTAACAATTGAAAGATAAAAAATAAAGTCCATGCAATTATTTTAAATGGGTTGATACGGTATGTGGTTCAATGCTTGGATGCCTATAAGGCTCCATATAGAATGATCGGTAAACCAAAAAATTAAAATTTTTTTATGATTTTTGTTCTAGTATTGCCATGTATCATTTTTGACAAAAATTACATTTATCGATCCAAAAGGATTTACCCTATTCGTAGCCAAATTGAGGCGAACGTTCTGACTTTCTGTAGCGAACTCTAAATGACGCTGATCAAAGTCTTTCTAGGCTGAGAACTTGGACAAATGCATTAGTTCCCTATTGTTATGACTGTTATCAAAATGCCATCTCATTAATTTCGCCGACTTTGATGATATAAACAACTTCTCCAACCTCGGTTTCAAAGGAAAATATTGGACTTGTATTGTAGCGATTGGTATCACACCTTTTCTCTGGTGGCCATTGGTACTCCCAACTATTATTCTTTGCTTTCATCTAGAACAGTTGCATATAAGGCATTTGTTAAGGGTAGCATGCTTATTTTGAAACAATATACAACTATTCAGGCACTTATCCCATGTCTCATACGTGAAGAACAAATCTTGAATCAACTTACAGGTTTGATAGTGAGACTCACAAACCTTTGCACCATTCGGCAGAACCTTTCTCAACAACTTTAGTAACATGTCAAAACTTTCAAAGTGCAACAACTTAACTATGAAAGACAGTTGACTATAATTTTGGCATCTAGGGTACAACTTTGCGTTTGTATCATCTAAAATTATATAAAATTTCAATGTATCTTCGTTGGCACTGGACCTCAGATTACTCACACTCGCTTCATCCACTGTAGTTCTTAGTTCTGTAGTAGGTATCCTAGTCATGATATCCTACATCATTTCCATCATTTGATCACCAGGCACCATGACATCACACAAATCTACTCTTTCCTCAACACTTTGCAACGAAATGTAAGTCTCCCCATGCTTTGTCCAATTCTTATATGTCTTTAAGAACCCATGCCTCAACAGATGGTCCCTTACTATATCTCGGGTGAAATGATATCGATTGATACACTTTCTATATGGGCAATTGATCGATTGCTGATCCAACTGATAGGTGTTCGTAAAAACTTGTTAATCCCTTAGACATATCGTCTTAACAACCTATCAAACAAGTCGATCTAGGTCTTGTCTATCCCTAGTCGAGGACATAACATCGTCAAATTACATTCTAAACAAATGCACTCAATGTCATTTAGTAATTGAAGAGTGAACTCGCTTCATGTATGTTATTTTAAAAACACTTAAAAGCTTTTTACTAAAGGGTGGTTGCTCTTATCTAATTTGAGAATGGATGATCCAATTCTTACTCAACACCTCCAATGCCAATGTCAAACGAAATTTTGACAGTATCTCTGAGTGGTTCTCTAAGTCCATGGCATAAAGAAAGTGTTCTCGTGTTTGTGTATGGACCCAGAGAACTATGAGAGTAACTACATCAAAACTCGTCCAACATAGAAGTGGCATGAGTATTGTTGAGCATAAGATAGATTGTTGCGTTCCCAAACTGTCCTGAACTAAATAATTCAAGAATCGCATACGTCGATTTGTTCATCATCATTATTACACGGAATTAGGTGTTAAAAGACCCAACTCGTTGCATTAACGATGACCAAATCAACCATCATGATACGATTCTCGAATGGATCTATGTTTATTTTAAAATATGAATATATGCACATGCATGATGATAGTAACTCACTGAGGCCATGGTAATAAGGAATATTTGATCTATTATCAATAACATTGTTGAGATTTGATAGATTTTTTATAATCCAAAATTGTAGAACTTTGGGGGGGGCTATGTTTGGATTTGAAGAGCTTGGAAGAAATCTACATTAAAAAAAAGAATTGCTAAAGCTTCTGAGAGATTTATAGAGAATTATTAGGAATTTAATAGATTTATAGGGATTCGTAGAAATTTATAAAGATTTTATAATTAGTCTCATGGTTCGCTGTTTGGAAACATCTTTCACGGATTGCTGGAGTTGTTTGAAGATTTTTGTAGATTTTATTAAGTTTAACATAGTTAGATATTTATACGGTTAAATATTTGTAGAGATTTTGGAATATTAAACATAATTGAATTTTATCTCAAAATTAAATAAATTGAATTTATTTTTGAATTAAATGTAACACTTAAACAATTATAACCCTGACTGAATTTTATCCTTAATTAAATTAAACCTTATATTTATTAACATAATATTTTAATGCATTTTATCTTAGTTTATAGTATTTTAAATAGAAATTTACATTAAGGAGTTTAATGCTTTGAATATTATGCACAGACTATTTGGACACGTTTATTCTTGAATTTATAAATTAATATTTAAAATTTATTTTTTCAAGTGTTTATAGGATTAAGTAATTTCTAATTTTTTTAGTATTTTTAATATCAAATGAATTTTATACTATTAAACTAAGATATTCACTGCTAAATACATTAAGAAATTATTATTTAATTCGAAATGATTTTTGTTTTACAAAATAAATAATTTTACTTATAAATTAGTATTTCAATAGTACTAGTATGATAAAATAAATATTTTGATGAAATATTTTAATAACTATTTCAATTTACTTTTATTGAACAAATTGTTATCTTACAAATTTTGATAGGGAAATTTGACTATGGTTTGACAAAAATAGTTATCCCTAAACATGTGTATTTTCTTTATTATAGTTAATTTTTTTTATTCTTCATATTTATTTTTGATCTTTTATTTATTTTTGTTAGTGAAAGGAATGTTGAAATTATTATTGAATTACATGCCATGAGTTATTTTCTTAAAAATTAATTAAATGGTCGGGCAAAAGTAATTATTTAATACTATTTTTAATCAGTAATATCTACCTATTTTGATGATTTATTTTATTCAAATATTTCTTAAACTTAATATTTTTTATAAGCGATAGGGGGCTTAATGATTTTAGGACATGTTTATTTTTGGATTTTCAGGTGACTTAGTTTATTTACTAAGCATTTTATCTAAAACTTGTTTTTCAAGTATTCATAGAATTGTTGTCTATTTTTTTGTATTTTTGATATATTAAAAATAAAAAATCTAACAAACTAACATCCTAAAAATATTCAAAACAAGCTAATCAAGTCATGAGAATATTTCGGACAAATAATAAATAACAATTAACAATTAACCAAACTAATCAAATAACTTACAATTAATAAATAGTTAGTTAACAATTAACAATTAACAAATAATTAATTAAAAATTAACAAGTAAATAATGAACAACTAACAGATAGTTTTTAATTAATGGTCATTAATTATTTGATTAATTGAACAAAATATTATCACCACCATACAAAATATACAAAATTTAAAATTTAAATTACGTGCACTGCTCCAATGCCTATTAACATGAAAGTTTCAATGTCACAACATAAAATACAAGGTTGAACACTAATTCTAATCTTCAAAAATAGACTTAGTACACAAAAACTACAAAACTCATATCACAAGAAACAATTTCATAAATGGTAATCGAACAGCAGTGTACACAAACTTTGTTCAACAAGCTGCCAACCATATAATAACAATAAAAAAAAGACAAAACCTATTGAATCAAGGTTTGCAAAGAACAGAAATGGACACCTAAGATAATAGAAGCGAACACCTTAGATAACAGCTTGAGGGTGAGTAAATAGCAAGAGAGAGAGGGAAAAAGAGAGAGAGAGAGAAAGTACCTGAGGGAGCTTCGCCTCCAAGAATTGGGCATTGGTGATGGAAACGAGAGGTTCTGATGGACTAAGTTCACGATAGCACGCAGAGAGAGGGAAACAGAGTGAGAGAAAAGCAAGGAAAATAAGGAAAAGTAGGGAAGGAAAGAGGTTTTTGGGGGAAGTTAGGAGCTTTTCTCAACTACCTTGAAGTGGCCCACCACGTGTCTAAGGGGCTTTTTTCGATGGCCTCAAAGCGGTTGAGCTTTTCTTCAGGTGAATTTACCTCCGTTTCTATTAATGTTTAGTAAATATTGGGTAAAACAATTATAAAAAATTAAATAAAAAAAGTTAGAAAAAAATTGGAAGTTGGTATTTTTTGGCATGATACAACCAAACGAGCCTATAATTAGTTATGATTGACCATCAAATAGCAAATGACTTTTTAGGATTTTTGAAATTATTTATGTTGAGTATACTATAACTCAAATGATTAAAACGATGCGAGTTGTCATTAACTTGCTATCACAAAAGATCAAATTCACTAATTCCTCTATGAAAATACTGAAATGGTAGAAGAGAATATGGAGATGGTGAAATAGGTTTAATTAGATTGCACTCCTTTTAAAAATAATTATATTGCATTAAATGATAAATGCATTGAAATGAACATAAAAAAATAAAATTCTTTGTACTAGAATGAAATGTACAAGGAAAAATAAATTAACTATGGCGGCGAAAATTTACCGAGGAGGCTAAAATTGGTAGGTTACATTGTGGAGCCCTAAGTCTCGTTTTTCTATTTGCGTTCATTTGTATTTATAGTGGTAATAAATATTTGTTAGAAATTCACACAATTAAGCAACAACGGACAAAAAAGAACAATTGCACACGAGATCTACATGAAAACACAAAATAGGAAAAGATCACAGGCAAATGAGAAGAATTTCATTATATCGAGAAGTTGGTACCAAAGTGAAGAAAAACCGATTGTATGGCACAAAAAAGGATTGAGTTACATAAAAAAAAATCCTAATTTCAAAGCACATATTCGGTATACAAGACCTTAAACGGTCAATCCCTCCGCTACCACCACATAACCCCAAAAATTCCTCACTTTAAAGTCACACCGCGACCTCTTTGGGCTGGGCTAAAAATTTAATTCGAGTCACACACTTTTATAATCTCCATCTTGACGCGAATTCCAATGTAAGGAATAAGTAACAAACTCCAATCTTCAACAAAAAACTCCCCACCTCTTCACAATAGCCCCTAAGGCTAATTTCAATAAAGAATACTAGTCAAGTCTAAGCAATGCTTAAACTTGCTTAGAGGAAGTGATTTAGTCATCATATTGGTAGGATTATCACGGGTACTAACTTTGTTTACAACAATATCATCACGAGCAATGATGTCGTGCACAAAATGATACCGCACATCTATATGCTTTGCGCTCTCATGAAACATTTGATCCTTCGTGAGAAAAATAACATTCTAACTATCAAAAAAAACTGTGTAACCCGTAAGTCTTCACTGAGTTCACCAAATAGTCCCTTCAACCAAACAGCTTCTTTACAAGCCTCTGTAATAGCCATGTACTCAGTTTCTGTAGTGGACAATGCAATTGTAGTCTATAAGGTAGCTTTCCAGCTAATAGCACAATTACCAACGGTAAAGACGTACCCAGTAAGCGATCTCCTCCTATCAAGGTCTCCCGTAAAATCAGAATCAACATATCTTACAACACCATCTCTCGATCTCCCAACATCCAAACAAAAATCATTAGTACCACTCAAATATCTAAAAATCCACTACACCGTTTTCTAGTGTTATTTGCCCGGATTAGCCATGTATCTACTAACTGCATTAACAGCATATGCTGAGTCTGGACGAGAACATACCATAGAATATATGAGCGATCCAACTACACTTGAATACGAAACACGAGACATATACTGAATCTCGTCATTTGAATGCAGAGATAGAGCTAATGAAAATCGAAAATGCGCAGCTAATGGAGTGTTCACTGGTTTTGCATTCTACAAATTGAACCTGTGCAAAAAAATTTCAATATAGCCCTTTTGATTCAGATATAGCTTTTCTACTTTCCTATCTCTTAAGATCTCCATGCCTAAGATTTTTATTCTTAGGCCACCACCAAGTCTTTCATCTCAAATTCCCTATTAAGTTGAGACTTTACTTTCTTAATCTCTCATTTGTAATTAACATATCATCAACATATAAGAGAAAATAAACAAAAGATCCATCACTACTTTTCCTGAAGTAGACACAACTATCAAAGCTACTCCTTTTGAACTCATGAGCAGTCATAAATGAATCAAATCTCTTATACCATTACCTAGGAGACTATTTCAGATTGTAAAGAGACTTTTTTAATAAACAAACATACTCTTCTTTACCTGTAACAATCAAACCCTTGAATTTAACTATATCCCTTAGCAAAAATGCAGTCTTTACATCCAACTGCTCAAGCTCAAGATGATGAATGGCCACAATACCAAGCAAGGCATGAATCGAACTATGCTTAACCACAAGAGAAAACACATCTATAAAATCAACACCAGGAACTTGACTATATCCCTTAGCAACCAGTCTGGCCTTGTATCTAGCATCCTCAACTCTTGGTGTGCCTTCCTTTCTTTTAAAAACCCATTTATAGCGGACAACTTTCTTCTCTTAGGTAATTTCACGAAACCCCATGTGCCATTCTTGTAAAGGCATTCCATGTCTTCTAGCATAGCAATCATCAATCTACTAGAATTAGCAGAATTAACTGCCTCATTATAGGTAGAGGGTTACTTACTAGACTCAACACCTTCTGCCACTGATAAAGCGTAAGCCACCAAATCAACCTCAGCATACCTCTGTGAAGCCCTAACTCCTCTTCTTGGCCTACCTTGGTAATAGAATACTGTGGTTATGGTGGTGGTGGTACTGACAGCGATGTAATATAAACATCACTTTGAATTTCAGAACTTGACTGGGAAGTTGAATTGGTTGATGATCCTGTCTCAATCTGAACCTCCACATGCCTAGCAAAATTCTTTTTTTTTTTTTTTGTCAACATCACTAGACTTTGTAAAAGAAGAAGTACCATGCAACATAACAGTCTCATAGAACATAACATCTCTGCTAATAAGAACTTTCTTACTTTCAGGACACCATAATTTATAGCCTTTAATGCCAGGTTTATAACCAAGAAACATGCACTTCACAGATCTAGCTCCAATTTTCCATTATCAACATGGGACAACCAAAAATCCTCAAATTAGAGTAATCAGCAGGTTTACCTGACCACATCTTTTCTTTGGTCTTCTTGTCAATGGCGATGGAGGGAGAACGATTGACCAAGAAACAAGTTGTAGAGGCGGCTTCAGCCCAAAATGACTTAGATAACCCAATATTCGAGTGCATGCAACGTACCTTTTCCATCAATGTCCTATTCATCTTTTCTGCCAAATTGTTCTACTGCGGAATACGACAGACTGTTAAGTCCCTTAAAATTCCTTCTATTTTGTAAAAGTCATTAAACTCACCAAGGCAGAACTCTAAACCATTATCAGTATGAAGACGTTTAACTGGCTTACCGGTCTGCTTTTCTACCATGGTCTTCCAATCCTTGAAAGTAACAAACACATCATTTTTTTGTTTAAGGAAAAAAGTCCAAACCTTCCTAGAGAAGTTATCAATAATGGTAAGCATGTAACTAGCACCACCTCTAGAAAGAATAGTGGACGGTCCACAAAGGTCAGAATGAACATATTCGAGAATTCCCTTAGTACTGTGAATGCCTTTCCCAAAATGAACCCTTTTTCGTTTTCTAAATACACAATGCTCACAAAAACTCCATTTTACCTGTACATTATCCATCCAACAATCCTCTCTTACTTAACTCTGCCATCCCAAGCTCACCCATATGCCATAATTTAGTGAGATCACTGTTAGACATAATAGATGTAGTTACGGCTGCATCTCTAACAACTATAGCACCCTACAAAACATATGAGCCAGCAGCTTTCTTCTCACCTTTCATTATCATAAGAACACCTTTTCTAACCTTCAAAACTCCACCTTCACCAGTGTACTTATACGCTTTAGCATCAACAGTACTTAAAGGAAACTAAATTTCTTTTAAGATCAGGGACATGTCTCACATCGCCAAGTGTTCTCACAACCTATCATACATCTTAATCTGATAGTACCAATACATTCCCATTAAAACAGAACCCTTAGCAACCGTTTCATATGTTGAAAACTAGTCCTGGTTAGGACACATATGAAACGTGCATGTAGAGTCAAAGACCCAAGCTTCATAGGGTTTGGATTTAGCATCAGAAATCACCAAAAGCTTACCATCATAAGCTTCCTCAACAACACTGGCCTCACTAGTATTCAGTTTCTTTGCCTTCTGTTTACCAGTCTCCTTTGACTTACGCATTTCCAATCAAATCATGATCCCATCTCGATCAATTTCGCATTGATCAGGGCGGGTGTTCTAGTCCTCAGACGACTTTTTTCAACGGCCCCTACACTCAGTCTTAATGTGCCCCTTTTTCTTGTAGTAGTTACAGAATTTATCCTTATTTCTGGATTTAGACCTCCTTCTAATTTCAGTCCTAGAATTCTTCTCTTGGGTTCTACCTTTAACAACTAGACTTTCCCCTTGTGTTTCAGATCTGGTCACAATTAGCTTCATCATTTCTTTAGAATATAAAGCATCGTAGACTTCATTTAGAGAAAGGGTGTCACGACTATACATGATAACATCCCTTAATGTGTCATATGATGAAGGCAAAGAACATAATAGAATCAACCCAAGATCTTCATCATCATATTTGACTTCCAGAGATTCTAAATCAAATGCCAACTCCTTCTATTTTTTTAAATGATCCTCGAGGCGCGTACCTTCAGTCAAACGGTAAGAATAGAGATGCTGTTTCAAATGAAGCTTGCTTGTCAGACTTTTTGTCATACATATTTGCTCCAATTTCAACCACAAAGCGGCGGCAGTAGTCTTTTTCAGAAACATCTTGTAAAGACAAATGAAGGTGAATTTTGGATAGAGCCTTTCGACCCTTATGCTCTTTTTCTTCCTGGGACCATGATAAAGGCATCTTATTGAAATCTAACAACGCATCATCAAGGTCCATCTACACTAGAATAGCTCTTATCTTCCCTTGCCAAAAAGAAAACCTCATTGTGTGATCCAATAACGAAATGTCATATTTCATGGTTGTCATTGCCAATCAAAACCATGCTCTGCTACCACTTGTTAAAAATTCACACAATTAAGCAACAATGAAAAAAAGAACAATTGTACACGAGATTTACATGAAAATCCAAGATGGAAAAAAACCATGGGTGAAGGAGAAGAATTTCACTATATCAAAAAGTTGGTATAAAAGTAAAGAAAAACCGATTGTACGGCGCAAAAAAAGGATTGAGTTACACAAAAAAAACCTAATTCCAAAGCACATATTCGGCATACAAGATCTTAAACGGGTCAACCGGTCTGTACCACGGGGCTCCGCCCCCATAGTCCCCTCGCGAGCTTAGTGGTGGGCATAGAGCACCAAAAAATTCTCATTTTAAAGTCGTATCATGAGCTCTTCGAGTCGGGCCAAAACTTGAACTCTGGTCACACACTTTTACAATATTCAGTTTGCAAATTTCCATGACTTACAATTTTCCATTAATTTATAACTTACCAAAATGATAATAATTGTTAGTTATAACTCTCTGTTAATCTTTAATTCCATTTAATTTTGGGAATCAAGGATCAGGATAATTATTGACATCAATATACAAGCACATGACCTAATATTTATGAGCCAATATGCACGGTTCCAGGTAGAAAGACAACTGGCCTCTTGATTCTTTCATTTTAATTATTCTTATTGGTCAAAAAGAAAAGAAAAATTATCGACTGAGTACACAAACAGTAATAATAAAATTCAAAATATTCAAAAGATTTTTACGTCCGTCTTTTTACTAGCTAATGGCAAGAAGAAACAGCAAAAGTACCATAATATAGAGCACTTTTATAAGGACTTCCATAAGAAGCAAAGCTATTCCTGGGAATACCTTCTATATATCTATCCATATATCTATGTATATTAATAGGACGTTAATTCATTTAAAAATATTAAGCAGGTTTTCTCTTTGTTTCTGTCTGAAGCAACTAATATTATTATAAATGGATTGAACTTCTCTACCACTTGTATTGTTTTATTCATCATTTTTCTTATCTTATCATTCACATAGTTAATCCATTAAAAAAATACAAATATCTCAATATTAACCTAGAACTTTATGTACAATTCAAATACAACGAATCCAAAAAGGTTTCTCTTCTTCCCATACCCAAAACCTTTACCACCATATTTATCCTCAAACAAATTTCTCCTAATTGTCAAGTCCATGCTTTATTGGTACATAAGTACACCATATTTGTTTCATATAGATAACTTGCATATTTTAAGACAATTTATTTATAAATATATGTAAGTAATTTTTTCTTGTATATATCTATATAATAAATCACAACGGTTGATTAGATCATTGTGTACATAACTTATAGGCAAGAAGAGTTTTGAATAGGAAAGAGAGACAATTGGGGGGTGTCAGAGAGGGAAATAAGGGGAGAATGTGCTTCGGGTTGTGTGTGCAGGTGGGGGAAGGGGTGTTTTAGGTTGATATTGTGTCAAATTTTGAAATTATATGTATGTGTATAGATACGATATGCATATTATATGTATATATTATATTTTTTTAATAAATAATGAATTAATTATTTTTTTGATATTTGTCCTATATCATCAAATTTTTGCCACTATTAGATCAATAACCGACTATCACAGTTTTTCCTTTTTATAGATATTAGAAATTTTCCATGCCAAAAAAATTGAAATCTAATTTGACCTGCAAATACGTCAAATGAAAATTTGTAAAAATAATCTATAAAAATAAAATCACTAATCAAACGAGACTAATATACTTCTACAATGTTTCATAAAAGGTGTTAGTTTTATACCAATTTTTAATTTTTTTTGATAAATTAAACACTATATAATTTACTCTATTAAATTAATATTTTTTATTATTTTTAAATATTAATCTCTTTGGATCCATTAGAATTTCATTTATTTATTTATTTATTAGTTTTTTTATCTTTTATATTATTTTTAATATAGTTTTTTTATCTTTTATCTTTTATCTTTTATAAATTTTCTGGTCAAATTTATACTACTCTTAATTTGTTTTTACAAGTTATTTTTACAATCAAAGTATTATCTTTTTTACAAGTTATCTTTATAACTTTTTTATAACTTTGTTTTATAAATTTATATTTAAATTTTTTATTGGTCAAATGTGTTTTCATGCCTTTAGGCACAGGAAATTTTTAGTGTATATATATATTTTGTAAGATACTTTTATCTGTAGATATGCATAAGTAATCCATTTGTCTATATATGAATGTGAAATACAATAATAACAGTCAATTTTATCTTTCATAATTAGATTTATCATTCATTATGTATTATAAGATTTATCCTGATTTTCAAAATTCATGCTTTACGGGCAAGTACTAACACTATATTTCTCTATATATAGGTAAATGAAATATTTTAATACACTTTTATTTATGTAAGTCTAATGACATCTAACTCTATTTTTCATAATTATTGTATATCATTTATTGTGTATTATTTAATACAATTTAGTTATCTATTAAAGCAAATTACACATGCATTACCTGTGCCCATGAATAGAGATATCAAAATTAATTGTACTCTAAGTGGATACTGTTGTACCTATCTCACTCGGGGAGAATATGAAAAGACTAATAATAGGGACCAATGTTGTTAAAATCCCGATTTAAATCTTAAAATCTTACGATTTTACGATATTAAAATGAAAAAAACTTGTTCGATTTTATGTAAAATCTTAATAGGGGCAAAATAGGTAAAATCTCGATTTTGGGATATAAAATCAGTAAAATCTCGATTTTATAAACAATTTTACCGATTTTAAAAATTAAGTGATATATTTTTGTAATTTTTT